>JABFOV010000029.1:0-74105 GCA_022817685.1 Aradophagus sp. ZL-2020 | reverse complement strand
ACTATTGATCGCATCAGGTGTAGTCTGACCTAACTTCATCTGTGTAGCGGATCATTGTCTTGCAATTGTCTACTACGCACTCACTCTCAGTAGTGTTCCTGTCGTCATCGGTTGGTGCGGTGCAGTTTTTTTTTGTTTTTTTTTTTTTCTACACCCGCTTTTACCCCCACCCCGCCCGCTGAGTTCCTTTTTCCCCTCCCTCGTTGGTTTTTTCTTTTTTTTTTTTTTTTTTTTTTTCGCCCGTATTTGCCGGCGCTTTGAAATTATTTCGAAATTTGCGATATTTTTCTTTGAGGCAGAAATATTTTCGCGCGCCTTACTACTAATATAAATGTATGCGCGTTATGTTCAACGTTTCCGCGGCCATTTATGTGGCAGTTGAATCCACGCTATTAAGAGAATCATTATATATGGAGTGAATAAAAAATATGGACGAACCGAACGGAGGTGAAAACTTTGCCAGAAATATGGCACAGAAATATGCGAATAATATTTTAAAAACCAAAAGAAAATTCAAACTAATTACTGCTGGAATATTTTAAATAGATTCGTTTATGTGTTAAACACTATTTTCCGTTACGTAAATCGGTGCGCAAAGTAAGGTTTTGTATGTTTTCGCTGAAATAATTATTTGCACGTGAGTGCACAAAGTATAATTTATTCGCACTAGCACATCAAATTGATTTAAATAAGATATTATTTTAAAGTCGAGAAATTTTTTTAAATAATTAAGAATCTGATTGTTTCTTAAATAAAATAAAAATAATATCTTTATCTATTACAATTTATTTCTACGTTCATTAATTCTAAAGTTCGGTCATATTATTTATACACCTTATATATATTGTGCGTGCGCACATTTGACATGCGTATGTCACAAGATCTATTTGGTCCGAGAAGTATGTGACATACTTACAAATAAACGTTAGGTTTTTACGACATCATTGTAATTTTTTTTTCACTTACACAAAGAAAAAACACGAATAAAAAGAAATATCAGAGTAAGCTACCAAGCGCAAAATCGAAATCCCATAAACAGCGTAATAAGAAGTCACGCATGTTATATTTTCAAACGAACGATACTTGGCAAGAGCTAAAATAATTATTATCGGAAATTTGTAAAAGAAAATAGTAATTCAAGTACCTTATAATACTAAAATATAAAAAAATTAATGCAAATCTGCATTAATATTTAATTAATTTGAATAATTTTTGCGATTTTTTTGACAAATTGAAATAAGTTGAGCATTAACTTTATTTACTAACTAAAATAGTAATATTCTAAAATTACAATGTAACTGTCAAAAAAGTAACGTAATAACTTGATTACAATTATTCATAAAATGAATAATGTATTACGTAACGTGTAATCTTTTTAAATCAATTGAAACATCTTTTTTCGAAAGAAACGTAAATGACGATCAGAACGTAACGCGTGTATTTCATCAATTATGCAAATTGAGCCATTAATTTGAAGCAGGCTAAATTGCGATTTTTCTTCGACAATCACGGATGGTCTAACGAAGCTTTCGCCAATCATTGTGTAATTAATTTTGTGAAAAGTGACCCACAATCAATACAAAATGCTCCCCGCTTTCGATATTGGAAGACTGTTTATGAAAATATTTCCAACGTTGATGTAGACGCGTTTACCCATGCAGAAAATTCAGTATTATGCAAGTGGTGACGAGTGTCAGTACTCTGACATGGTATAATAAAAAAAATTAATTGTAACAACAGTAGTTTTAGGCTGCAAATATAACAGTCCTAAAATTTATAAAATATCAATTAACAGCCGAACGTCACATCACGCTTGACTCACTAAAAGTATTATCTACAAAGAAACATCGAGGATATTTATGTTTCATTCAGGAATATAATTATAATATACTATTATATTATTACAATTATACCGATTACCGGTTAATGTTAGGTATTGATCAATAAAAAATATATCTTCAACCTGTCTAAGCTTGACAGTCGGCGTACGCCTAATTGACGATGTGAAGTTGCACAAATTTTTCTCACAAGTGCAAATCAACACGTGATTTTAATACTTAAGGTTTTAAGCTACATACGTTATCCAACGTCGACGGGCAATGAAATGACGATAGAGCAATGAATAAAAAATGGACAAAAGGAAGGATGGCAAAAAAATGAGAGACATTAATTTTCTATAATTATGGCTGTTTTATTGATTTGGTTGTCAGGCTTCACAAAGTATATTGACGTTGATAACATTTCAGTCCTGGGCCAACGGTCGGTTTGTCACACGGCAAAACTTGAAAAACAATTAATTCGTTATAATCACATGACCGATTAATGTCAAATAAGACAGAAAATTGTAATCTTTAAAGATTAAAAAAATAAGAAATAAAATGAAAAATTTAAGTCCGTTTGTTCTTGTCTATCTTCAAACGTTACGATTTTCGGCATTACTCAGTCGTGTGTTAAACGTGACTCGGTCGTTTTCAAGTTTTTCCGTGCGTGATTGTCTGGCGGTAGTTAGTACCGTGCCGGCGATCAGCCAGTCAGCAATTTCTACATGGGTAATGATGTAACGATTTAGAATTATCTAGAAAGTAATAAATGTATTACAATAATTAACCAACGAGCTTTGAAATTACCAAAACTGTGAAAACCCTGAAACGCACTGTCAAATTACTCGCAAATAAATGCATTTGTTCGTTCGATTATCGACAAATTTATTGCAACACATTCTTGGATGCGTTGCATGCATTTTGCAACGCCGCGACCGACGTTAAATAACCCGGTGGATTCGTTAACCGTGACACTTGAAAATGTCAAGACGTGTCAATGTCGTTTTGCCGTGAAGAAATCGTTAATGGTCAACTAAAAGGCCCCGGAGTTCTACTTTTAAATGGCTGTATTTTTGTGCGCTATTTATTGCTCGATATCGCGTTGTTATCGCCTCGTAACGTTGAATTCAATCACCTGGACTTGTCTAAATTGCAAATATTGTCGATCGCGAGTTTCGGCGGCGCGATTGAGTTAAAAGCAAGCTTATTTATGAGTTGATTTTACTGAAAAGAAATCGAATTTGTAACTGGCCACGGTTGATAAGATATTTGGAATCTAGAATTATGTCGTTGGTCGGAATCGCTAGTTAAAGTTTATTTTATTTATTTATTTATTTTTTTTTTTTTTTTGTAATACATGTTATATAAAGAAAATTTATTGAGTACCGGTAGTTACGAAGATAATCATTTTAAGTTAAATTGATTCTTTTTGCTTGTTTCTAATAAAATTACATTGTAAGAAATATCAGAGAGTTTTAGCAAACGAGTTGAACGAAATGTTTGGAAGTTGATACTAATATTTTATGAGATTCAAAACAACTTCCTAATGAGAGTTGTCAAACTCATCGCGGAAAGGGGAAAAATTCTGCTATTGAAATCTCTGAAAATAACCACACACAGAGTCACGGCAATCAATTCAGAGAATAACTCAATTTAGAGGATAACTTGATTGATGAAAGTGTTAATAAATGCGCGTAGAAAAATAAAGTAGAAATAATAAAAGCGTAGCTCCATATTTGTAATTACGTAAAATTTCTTATATATAATATATATCTGCTGATAAAACAGAATATTTTTCTGTTGGTCGTAACAAATCTGTATTTGAAACCGTAAAAGCATTTACACTTACATGGTAAACGCAAACTCCATCAAGCAAGTGATAAGTAGCCAATTACAGAAGAGTGGACGATAAGTAGCCCCTCGTGCGGCTAGTAACTACTTATCGCACGCGGAACTACTCATCACCAGTGCTCCTCCACAATAGGCCGCTTACTGCCCGCTTAATGGCTCGATAAACTTGTACTTACCGTGGACTTGTTTTACATAAAATATGGCATGAAACACGAACGGTAAGTAAACGAGCACAGACGACAAAATTTGTATTTTTCTGCTTTGTTTCGAGCTACAAATTCCCTCGTCTGTAATTATTCACTTACAGCCCTTGTACCGTAATATACTGTTAGATTTTTCTTAGTCTAAGATATTAATTATAACGATAATAATAATAATGATAATAATAATAATGATAATAATAGTAATAATAATAAATGAATAAAAATAATATTTAAACAAGTAAAAATATTATAAGATGCTAAAAGCTAAAGATGAATAAGAAAAACCGCTTTTCGTTTCAGTTAAGTGACAAATGTTAGGATAGTCCATATATTCAACTATTCTAGAAAAAGGTGAATTTTTCGGAACGAATATTTCAATTGCGATTATCCTCAGGGAAAGTTGATATCTATAGATTAAGGCATCGTAGGCGAATAAGACAAAATATCGGTGAAAACGTTGCGAGGGAAAGTTGCGTGCAGATAGTTTGTTTGTCCGCCGTCACGGTTTTGCTAGTTTTTGATGTCGCGCCAACATGAGGGTTGCCAAACACACGTAAGCACAAAATCAACGACGAATCTCCGTCGCGAGTCGGTGTTTCGTTAACAAGCGGGGTCGTTAGCTACTGCAATACATCGGCCTCGCAAACATGCAACGAACAAATGCGTTTACTTTGGCGACCATTCTTCGAACAAATATTTTGGTGTTGTTATGTTTGTAAGATTATTTGATGTGCAACGTAGTTAAAAGACGGGTCTTTGTCGTCTGAACAGACCCGAATATCTTTTTTATAATCAGATCACTGGAATCATGTTCTACTGTATATGTTATGATGGTATTGGCTAATAAAATGTGTTACCAATAATGCAGTTGTGTCATTGATCGAACAAACTTTTGGACGTTCGCCTAAATAGTATTGTTTAATCAACGATGTTTATGTACTTTTATCGTTTAAAAGCATTTTGTACGTCGAAACTCTATTGCCAAAATAGCCGTAAAATAGCGCCGAAGACGAAAAAGTGAACATTTCTGCCCGAGGGCAGAAAAATGATAAATGGATCGAAAATAAAAGAACAGTTTCTGTTATACCTCCAGCAATAAATATCTACTTTTAAATGTAAATTACTAATAACTTTGAAAAATAACAAGGAAAGACGTATATTAAAGAAACGTCGATTTTTGTGCATTTTACACTCATCTTTATTATCGTTTTGCTTCAAGCCTTAGTATCTTATTTTTCCTTCTTCTTTTTTTGTTGTCGACCATTCAATTTTTTAAATCAAAATGCTTTTCTTGGTTTAAGAATAATGCGAATTTCTCATGTGATTACGTACTAGCACGAACTAACAAAATTAATCGTATGCTATTTGCATTCGGAAAAGCTGAAATTTACATTTAGAATGAAAAGGTTTGGAGTATACTTTCATGCAGCGATGTGCACTGTAAATCGAACAATTACGTCACCATTAATAAGGACATGATGTATTAAATTAAAGCTATCGTTTCCTCAGTAAAAAATTTTGTTGGAAAGTTTTCGTTTGAGTATTATCAGCTATCAAGTTGATGTTGTTACAATATTTTATCGAAGTTGAGGAATTCAGATCATACGTTTCTTTATATTTTAAGATTAACTGTACTGTAAAAACGAATGTTTAAAAATTCATAATTTTGAATTCTTTAAAATTTGTAGTCACGTTTCATATCAAATGTAGAAAATGTAATGAACTTCAGTTATCAAGATATTCATTTTAAACGAAAACAACAATCTTTAACTTATAGTAAAAGTGTTTCTTTTTAAAAAGAAAATACATTTTTGTTTTTAGTTATAATTTTTCTTTTGAATCAAATAAAACATAGTAAATAAAAATAAACCTAATTAGTTACAATTAAATATTTGTGAAATTCAAGGCAGATTTGTTTCGAGTTAGTAAATGTATTTTTGCACATTAAATAAAAATTTAGTAGATTTGTATACAAATCTTTATTTCTTTAATTTAAAGAAACTATTTTCTGACGGTGCAATAATCTTTCATTTCTCGTTCAACGACTCGTTATTTTGTCGATTGTCTCTCAAAATTGGGTTGTAATTGGTTCTATGGCAGCGCAATTAATCAAACGGTGCCAATCGATAACTGTTGCATTTGATGGCTTGAAACCTTGTTACAAACGTTACAAACAATACAAGTAACAAATCGAAATGTCATTTAAAGCTTATCACCTAAAGTGTTGAAAATTTAACTATTTCATAGAATGAAATTCAAAACCATCAATCATTTTACTTACAGCATGTAAAAAGTATATGTATACATATTCAAAAGCGCAAATTTAAATGAAACTAATTTTTTTCAAAGTGGATAATTTGAATTTGCACGGTTGAATATATTTGCATTTTTGATTCAAAAGAAAGGTTCACCTATGAAAATCTAGATATTTTAGTCTTTTTTTACTGAAACATTATTTTTACTTGTTTATATTTCTTATATGTCTATATATTATTATTATTACTTGTATTTATTTCTTAATTTTAATTCTCTTTCTTTTGCATTTTTTTAAAGAATATAAAGGACGGCAAATCCAAGGAGATTCGACCACAAATCATATCATCAATGGTACAAAAACGGCTGTTTATTGTAAGTGTAAAAAGGCACTTATTTACAATTCATTGACTTATATATTAAATAATGCGCGATGAGTCGGTTGATACGAGGAACGAGGATGTTGACGCTGCTTGATCGATCTGGGCTCTTCATCGCCATTGCCTGAAAAAGGTAAGGTAACTTTGAATTAATTTTTGCGAGACGAAAATGAGAAATTTTACAAGTATATACCCCTTTTACAATTTTTCCCACGTTCATCCGAAGAACAATTTGTTTTAATTTAAGAAGTATACATTTAATATTGCACCTACTACATTTACACTTTCATCCAAATATACTTAATCGTGCCTAACTATTTGCGTTTGCTATTTATTTTATTCGATTTGAATGCAAATTTAGTAAGTGCAACATGAAACACAAAACATTAAATTTTTAATATTTTGGGTGTCCATTCATCCAAAAACTCCTTAAATTGAGAAATTTAGTAATTTTAAACTACTTGTATAAAAAAACAAATGGAAAAATTAAAAGTATATTTTATAGTTTTACATTTCATGAAAAAGTAAATGGTATAAAAAGTCGGACATTTACCCTCCATTATGACCAGTCGAAAGTCCGCCGGACCACTGTGCGCCGACGGTGAAAGATTTGTGGCCGCGAATCGAGCTTCCTTGGCTGTCGTAACTGGTAGGCCTGTTGTAGGTGTAGCCGTCGGTATTAAGCCCCACTCCGACTCCTTGACCAGCCGAGCCCTGTCCTTGAGCTTGGTTGTAGTAATTGTTGTAATAGTCATTGTAGGTGGGTTGTCCGTAAACGGGTTGTGGTTGTGGTTGCGTTTGGTAGATATGGTGATGATAGTGTTGGGTGCTGTAGCCAGGGTAGTAGGACGAGCCTCCGTTACCGTAACTGCCTCCGTGTCCCCAGCTATTTCCGTGACCGTAGCTCTGACCGTAACTATTACCGTGACCGTAACCACCGTAACCGCCGTTACCGAATCCCAAAGAACTGCCTGAGAAGCCGTTTGACAATTTGCCAATCTTGTACCTGAGAAATTGAAAAATAACGTTAAGTTCCTTTAAATCGAATGGAAATTTATTATTTTAAACCGAAAATTGAATGAGATTCGATGGTTAATAAATTTGACATTGAAAAGATCGCGTGACATTTTTACACTGGAAAATATGTTATCTTGGATCAAGTATATTTCGTTTAAATGAAGGTATATATTCTCAAATGTATACTGAGACATTTTTTAGTAACAACAAAATTTTCTAGTTGTTTTTAGTAAAGTTCATTGGTCCATCATTGGTCCATCATTGGTTATTTAAAAATATGGTATACTTCATTCAAGTGATTCAAGTATTCTGTGATTCATTCAATCATACTTCACTTTGACTAAATTTATATATACTTAATTCAAGCATAATGTATGCTTTACTGAAATAACTGAATACTCATTGAATAATTTTTAAAAAAAGTAATTCTGTAAAGTTTACTATGTATCTTACAAATTCGCCATTGTGAACTGAGTTTCACTGTAACAAATCCCGTAAACCAAAGTTTGATTGCCTCAACGCAAATTCCCCGATAAAACCAAGAAAATAATTCCGTTTCTTCTCACGCCCATTTTGATATTCCGATAAACGAAGCGAATGAACCGTTCTCGTTAAAATGACTAAGACTCAAAGCGCGATTTAACGACGTTACTCCATCAATTCAATTTCATCTGGCCGTTTTTGCCGGGATTAACGGTGATTCATTGTGGCGAACGAGCGCGTCGAAAAAGTTGTGAATAAATTTGGCATAAAATTAACGCCGATTAACATGTCTCGCGCATTTGTCAAGTCTCGCGCATAAAAATAAATATTTGTCGTAATAAATCTGAGGTAATCTATTGTGCGGATGTTGCGAGAGAAGAAAGAAAGGAAGGGAAGAGAAAAAAAAGGAGGATAAGAATATTATCCGCCATTATCGTTATGGTAATCGTCGCGGACTCGTTGCATAACCGACCGGCTTTCAGCGATTCTCGGAACGAGCCGGGACACTTTCGGCTGGCCCTTTTTGGCGATTAGAAAATTCAATATTACCATCCGAGCGATAGGAAAAACGAAGAAAGTAAATTTACTTTCGTTGGCCGCGCGATCGCGCGACGTTTCAAAATAGTTTCACGAGAGATGAACTCGGAATAATAATGAGCAAACTTCGGCGGTGCTGCAACACGCGCGGAATAACCTTCCGAGATGGAATATTACTTTTTCCATCGATTCGCTTCGTCGCTTATTTATATTTCATATATCTCGTGCTGTAATATTTATACCGCTCGTCGTACATTTTTTATTACCGATTTGTCGAATCTTTAGATGTTTATCGATTTAATCAATCATCAATTTCAGCGATAATTCGATAAACGAATTAGCCCTAATTCAAGCGTTAGATGAGCCAACTCAATTAAAATGGAAAGTCGTCCAAATCTAATTTCAACGTTTAATCGACGAACCTAGTTATAAAGTTTGTGCCTCGCGGCGGAAAATACATTTTTGAAACAAATTTCTAAAAATGCAACATGTTTATTAATGGAAATAGAAAAATGCAAAATTATATTTACACGAACATTTTGTAACTCTTTCCATTGAATTATTCACGTTATATGGATTGCGATTAGAAAAAAAGGTGAAATTTCAAAATCCCTATAATTTATTAAAAGTCAAATCCAATCGGTTCCTCGGACATAAAATTTTTTTTCTTTCACTTTCAATATTTCATTTCATATTTTATAGTTTTTTTTTTTACAATCTAATTTTTCTCGTATTTATTGTATATCTTTTTTTCCTCCTTGTATATTTCACATCATGCGTTGCGACACGTAACGTCAATTCTGATTTATTTTAATCGACGTTCCACTTTTCCGCAAGGCCGCAATTTTCGGCATTCGTGAAATCGGGATTAGATTTCTGGGAAAGAGGTCTTTAATGGATCCCGATTAACGCTCGGATTGCGCAACGGTCGAAAAGTTTCTAACGGAATGTTACAAACGTTGACCGGTGCCGAAAATTATGCGCGGATTATTGAAATCGAATCGGAGACACGGGCATTCTTTTCCCGCCGATATTCACGAAATCGTTCCACTGAATATTTCATGCGAAGCAACGGCGTCGCGGCTGACGTAATTGTAATGGAACGAAATTTGTCGCCCGAGTTCGGGGTTTATTGCGATCAACCTGCGACCGTTTACTAATCGACCACATATCTAATATACATGCCACCGCGTTTACGGCTGTGGTCGGCGTCCATTCAATTTCGTCGACCGTTTTACGTGACAATTGCCGACAAGTTGCACTTCGCATTGTTTACGAGAGCGAGAACGGTTTCACGCTATAATTTACACTTTCTTGCATTTTCGAGTTCCGTCCAATCGAAGTGACGTATTTACGGCGATTTTTAATCACGAGATAAAGGCCGACCTTTCGCGTTTTTTAAGTTATTCTTCTCTTTCACCTAATCGAAATGTTAAGCGTCGTATTTATTCCACTGAGCTAATTTAAAGGTTGAATCAATTAAACTTAATTTGAACGTTAAATCAACCAATACGATTGAAAAGTTGAAATGTGTATTATTTTCGTTTGGACGTTGAAACTAAAAACAATTTAAAGTTTAGATCAGTTGAACTTAATTTCACCGTTAAATCAGTTAACTTTTATTGAAACGTTACATCGACCAAATGCAATATCAATTTTAGATCAATTAAACCTAGTTTGAACTTTGAGTCGTTTAAACTTAAGTTAAACGTTAGATCAATTAAATCTTATTTAAATATTACACTGAGACAGTCTTGCATCACCATAATATCACCTTCGAATAAATTTTGATTCCTTATTAATCTGGCGTTGCTACAAGGTTATGTTAAAATTTGATTTAATAGCTATTACTTACTAAATTACACATCGAGTAAATTTTATGGTGAAATTAAGCATTTATTTAGTTGAATGTCAATGTCGACTTAAATCACATTACTATTCTTTTTACGCAGAATATTAAAATAAAAGTGAAATGAAATCAAGTAAATTATGAAATTTTAGTTTCAAAGTTTCAATATCGACTTTTATATTCAAATTTCAATTTTGAAATGACAAATTTCAGTGTTCAGTTTTCAATTATTAAGTTTAAATTTTTACGTGTGAATTTTGAATGTTCAAATTTCAAAATTTAATTCTCATTGTTCAATTTTCATTATTCAATCTCCAAGTTCTTATTAATATAAATATTTCAAAGTTAAATGAAAATATACCCTTTCACGAAGCCGAGACCGGCGCCCAAGCCCAGACCAAGTCCGAGAGCCTTTTTCTTGAAGAGGAAGCGCTTTTCCCTCGTCGGACCTTCTTCCGATTCCAACAGCGCAACGTCATCTTGCGTGCCCGAAAAACTTGTCTCCTGTTCCTCCAAAGTTTGCGAGGAAACATACACCACCATGCATAAAAGTGCTAGTAACGCGGCTTTATACATCTGCGCAAACGAAAAATCGATTATTAACTTAACTATAAGGAACTTTACCATTTTTACGAACAAAATTACTATTTTATCTACTAATTTTCGAGATACACTTTTGTAACGCAAAAAAGTTACAAAGATTTCAATAAAACGTTACTATTCGAATATCAATTTTCAAATATTGCAAAATCAACTTTTATTATCATTACTATGATTTTCTAAATTAATATTATTATCCAAAATCCACTATTATTATAAACTCCAAAATTACGTCCGAATCGATAGTGGTAATAATCGCACTGTTCACCAAAGTGTATAATAATTCGACACTTCACAATTAAAGTATTCATTAAATTATTGAATCGCGAAAAAATTGAGCTGTTTTGCTATCATGTAAAAATATTTGTTTCTTTTAAAAAATAAGAAGATTGATGTTTCGATAAGTAATGTGAGAAGGCACGGACCTTTTTTTTTCTATAATAAGTCACTATTTAGAAGAACTACTGGACCAACGAATCACTACTGATGATCTCTGGTTAAGATGTCTCAGTACTTATACCGATCAACTCAAGCGACTCCCACTTGATAGGTGTTCCTATCTTTCTCACGAAAAAACTTGGTCTCCCCCCATTTTTATCAGGTACGAGCCCACCTAAGTGAATCCCTATTCCCTTCTACTTTGGTTAAGTTTTCTATGACAACGTAAGATTATGTAGCAAATGGCTGCTATCTTCTGTTGCAAACATCATTCAATTAATATGGATTCGAAGAACAAATTAAAAAAAATTAATCGAAATTGAGAAATACGATTGTTAGACAACAGTAGACGATAAAACATTTGCGGAATAAGTTTTAAATACATTTTTGAACAAAGTTTATATTTTTAACAAGATAAAACATATGTTCGCGTTTCATGAATATTATATTGATATTATTTTGTGAAAATACTGGTACGATACATGTATTTACTTCATAACGATAATATATTATCAATATTCCTTTTTGCCAGTGAATTTATGATAAATATTGTGATTATTGAACGAAAATGACGAAGTTTGATTACATTTACACATACATTTGAATACATTTTGAAAAATATTGTAAATTTAAATACAAATTATAAACAAAATAATTTAAAAGTAATTGCACATACAATATTTTTTCATTGAAATATACAACATAAAAAATCTGACGCCTTTATCGCATTGGCAAATTCGCTACGCCTCCATTTCCAATTTCAGGATATTATATTTCATAAAGTGTATTTTATTCAATTGAAATGAACTTTTTATTTTAGAGTAATCTGTATCATCGTGTTTTTTCGCTTAATTGAAATCGATCATCAGTGATTATGACCCGACTGTTCGTTGGATCCCAGAACTAGTTTCATTTTACTCAATTCATCGACCTCAAAATTGTTACAAAATTATGCAAATCAACATACATTATAATATTAAAAAACACTCAAACGTAATGTCATAAATAAGCTGGCTGCACTTGTGCGCACATTCGTAATGGCTTTTTTATAAACATTCTTCTCGTGATATTCTCACATTAGATTAAAGTGAAAAAATTGTCAATGAAATCGGCCACCTGTCTCGTTTCTCAATGTATTCACTAAACCGTGTTTAACATATTTTAACTTAAACTATAATTTTTCATAAACGTAAAGGTACTTTTTTTTGATGAGGTAACTAATAAACAATTTAAACCTGTCAATATGATGCAAAAAGTTACGAATATTGCTAATATATTTTGATCGATAAATTTTTTAGTATAAGGTTTCAAAATTGAATTTACGTTATTAATTATCAACCAATATTATTTCTATTATTATTATTTATATATTCTATATGTATAATATATAATAAATACATTATTTCTAAAAAGAAAAAAATCGTTCAAAAATGTTCGATCTTTTTCCACTCAATCAATTTGTTGATTAAGCGTTCTATTTATAAATGATTCAGAGAAAAACTTTGTACACAAAGAAACCTGCAGGAGTCGAAATTTTATTGATCATAAATTTTCGAGGATGTCCAAGATGATAATTTCGTTCCATCAGCGATAAATCTACAATCGACAAAAAAAAAAAAAAAAAAAAAAACTATTTTAAAAACTAGCGAGAAAAGGTTTCTGTTTCACATTCTTGTCTTTTTCCCCAATATATTTTCCATTTAATTGAAAATTGTCATGTTTATTTTTACTACGCCAGAACAAATATTTGTACTGTGCTTTTTTAGTCCTTTTCGAATTCTTTGAGAAAACTGTGACCCTGAATAATCATCTCTTTTGTTGTCGTTGGTCGTTCACTCCTTGCTGCGACATTTTATGCGCATATTGACATGTCAATTAGCATCCACGGATTTCCCTATAACATTTCATCAAAAGCCGACAACGTTCAAACTTTGTTAACCGTAATTTTCATACTTGACAATATATAATATTTGATTTTGATTCTGACTCGTTTATGAATTATTCGATTTTGCAAATATTAACTGATAAAATATGACAATGTAAAACAGAAACATAAAAATTCTTCGTTTTACAATTTGAAATACATAACACCATTTTTTTACCATTATACAGTCTAACATTTTGTTACAAGTTTATTGAATGGAAAAAAGTAAATAAAAGCAATGTTCTGTCCAAACGCTTCATGTAGAAATTTCGTTGGTTTTCGGTCAGAGGAAATGCCGACTATTTGATGCATTTAATATGTATGAAAATGAACCTATGAATGATTCATTTTCGGTTATTGTTGCAAATTTCATCAATCGAAATGCAGTAATAGTACTAAAATTATAACAAACATTCAAATGTGAAGATATTGAATTCCTGGCTTCGAAGTCAAAAATTGAGCAAGTCGTTATGAAATATTGACGACGAATTTCTCGAACAAGTCATTACAAATTAGTTTTAATTAGCATTTGTTTTACAACTCATTATCGACGAGTTATACAATATGCCGATTTACGCGACCGACGATCACTTAATAAATTAGAAATGATTAACGCAACAAATCGCCCAAGTCGTGGAAAGTCTTTTCGGAAGACATTTAGGAATAATTTCCAGCCAATTGTTCGCCTTTGTGAATTCTCCTCTCACTTTTTTAAGCTTATCGATTTGACATGTAAAATCGAATTTTTCAAATTCCTCATTACTTTCATTTGTGAAAGAATTCCATCTCCGACGAAAGTAATTTTAGACAAAAAGAAAATGTCAATTCGGACGTTAGAGATAGATTTTTTTTTCATAACACCACTACTTTATAATCAATTTTATAATTTTTATAATTTATAATATCATTTTTTACAAAACTGATCTCATATTCAAGTATATTCTTTAAACAAAATATTATTAATTGTAAATCGAATATAATATACGCGGGCCAAAAGTTCGGTAGCTCAAAAATCAATCTTTCACTCGGACGGATTCAAATTGCGAGCGTCGGCTCAATTTGAAAGCAGCCGCGAATTCAATTGCTAAAAGGCTTCAGCGTAAACATGTAAATGACCTGTGAAACCTTGATATCTTCATGAATATACTAATGTGGCATTACACTCGGGAACTTTTCTCAGGAAAACCCATTCAGACCAACGATCGTCCGATTCTCGGATCAAGCTGCAAATAGTTGTGCAGACTACAAAAAAAAGACAATGATTTTATTTCGACTCTTTTTTCCCCGGAGACCCGCCCCCAAAACTATTTTTACAACCAAAAAAAAAAAGAAAAAAAAGTATCAAAACCCGCTAATTTACCCACTAGTTTTATTTGCCGTCCATTTCTAAGCTTCCATACGATAAGTTATAATGGCATACAAATATTAATACTTACTCAAATTTCGTTTCTGACTAGCCAATATTCAGGACAAACATTGAACGAAAATCCTTTTATTTTACGGAATTTTTAATGCGTTCTATTGTAACATCTGTTAGAATTCATGTCAATTGTTTGCAAACTCTTACGAAATCAAATGTTTTATTTAATGTTGTAGGTCTACAAAATTAACATTACCAAAGAAAAAATGAAATGACGTTAACAGTAATAATAAGTAATAAACAAAACTTAAAAAATTAATGATGAACAGTATTGCAAACAATAACAATAAAATCACGTTAAATATCATTTTAACCATGGAACCGTAGACAGAAACGGTAAATAAATAAACAAAAAGTGGTGAAAAATGAAAGTTTGATTATAAAAAATGCATAACTTTTATTGGTAAAAAAGAAACTTAACAACGTTAACGATCATTAGGATAATGGTAACAATGCGGCTAGGTCGATCATTATTTAATTCTCGAGGAACCGTAACGCGGCGTCCAGTTACCGTACTACCAGCTCCTAAAAACGAAAAGAAGTCTTGATTAATGAAAGGCGCTAAACGCTTGGAATATTATACTAAGTATACGCCAGTTAACGAAAAGTCATTAGAACTTTGCATCGCAGATATTCCGTGTAATTATGGAACGCTCGTTTTCGTTAACCTTTAATCACGTCCCTTTTGTTGGGAGTAACGATTGACGGTAATTATTGACGAGTTCTATACACTGTCATTTTATCGAACTGGGTTTGTTCGGTTACAGATTTTATAACAAGCAAAACTTTGTCATTCTTAAACGAAGAATACAAAATTTTATATCAACATCATTACAGCAAATTACATGATTTAATCACGTTTATATTTATTAAATGTAATTTTTAATCATTAGATGAACGTTATAAACTTTGATTGAACAATTTTATTCAGATTGAAAAATGTTTCAAACGAGCCGAGGAAATTGCACGTATTTATGAGTTTAATGGCAAGGAAAAATTTGACAGAAAGCATGGCTTTTTTTAAAAATAAAAAAAAATTTTAAAAATGAAGGCAATCTACTTTGAATATTCGCAATAAGAAAAATTTCTAGTAAATTTTGCTGTGAAATTCACCGACAAATTCACCACGCTTTATGAAAGTGCGAAAATTGTACACAAACGTGAAAATGTATTGTTGACGTGGGTGAATTGTACTAATGGTTAAAATACAATTTCATGGTCACAAAGTGAGTAAATTCTGTGTTAGCGTAAGAAAAATTACTGTGCCGGAGCACGGTAAATTTAATCACGACAGGAGGAGAAAAGAAATGGTATTTTGTGGAAAATGTTATGTGTGTTTGGTGAACGAAACGTTTTGACCAAAGAGATGGATAATCTACGTATGTGTGCAAAGACTTTTTATTTTTACTCGTAAATATTTTTTATTTGAAGATCTTCATTTCGACACAAATTATGGAATATCTTTAGATAGACTAGACTTATAAACTTAAAGTCATCTTCATTGTGATATTTATAATTATTATTGTTCATTATCATTATATTGTATGTATATATTGTGTGTATTCAAAATATCATAAATATCACAAAATATCATACATCATAAAATTATACAACTCTTTCTTGGATTTATTCAATCATTATTCTTCACCATTGAATCCAATTTTTTAAGGCTTACAAGCACTTTGAAGAGGATTTACTGTAAAGATCAAAATGAAGATCTTCAGATGAAGACTAATAAATATAAATTGTCTGTGTAATTGGTCGAAGAATTTCCTTCATCAAATAAATCACAAACGTGTAGACGTTAATTTCGAGCAGATATATTGTATGAGCTTGGGGGATATAGAATCGTTAATTGCACGTAGATGCAGTTACTTTTGATTGTTAATGAGTTTGACAAAGTCAAATTTTTATTACAATTTGTACTACTGTTTATATTAATAATGAATTAATAATTCAAACAGTATATTAACATACATTAAAAACAATGCAGGACCTGATTTGATAAAGTCAACAAAAAAAAAAAAGGAAAAAGCAAATAGTTAATTGCAGTTCGAATTATTAAGAAATATTCCAAAAAATTTTTCAATAAATTAAAAACAATTTAGAAATTAATGTTAATATAATTACTGTAAAAATGAAAACATAAAAAAAAACAAAAAATTTTAATTATTTTCATGTCAAAATACATACGGTTATTATAACATTTTGACAACTTCATTTTTTATCATTCAATTTCCATAATTACAATTCTTCGATGAAATTTATCGATAACAATGATAGTTCTTAGGGAGTCTGTATCACTTCCCACTTCTAAAACGAACGTTATTAATACATCAGCAGCAACGCGCGCGAGTATTTATGCGGTCGCTTGCTGCAAATCTTGGTACGCGGGAGTTAAACGCCAGAGTCAGGCTGTGCTTGAAAAATTGCCAAGCGCACTTCCTCGCAGTCCGTAAACTTTTTTCCTATTCCTGTTTCCCTTTCTTTCTCACTCGCCTCGCGCGTTCTCCGTCATCGCACGCGCGAGTTGCAACGTAACTTTAATTATATACGCGTTACTTTGTAAACCTCGCGCTCGTCCAAAAGTTTTCGGCTTGTGCTTCCCGATAAATAAACTATAGAACAAGTTGTATTCCTAATGACGAATTTATTGCTACGGTTTTCCACATTTACGCGTGTATAAATTTGTATTTTGTCTCGTATCTGATTTCAGGAAAAAAATTCATTTTACAAAATATTTGAAAAGATAATACAAAGTATCTTACAATTTGCAAATACTCATTCAAATTATTATAGTCTTGTTTTAAAATATTAATTACTAGAAAAGAACTAAATAGTAAAAGCTAGTGCTTGAATAACAATTATTTAAATGTTTTAATTACTATTTAAATTGTAAAACTGACATTGTAATTTTTAGGTTCCATCCTTCTCAATTGTTTCTTATTTGATCCTGTATATTTTTTGAACTTCTTTCAACATTTGCTTATATCAAACGTCAATCTTTAAAAAAAAAAAAAATTATCTCAAACACAGTGTAAAGAATTTTTCATTGGATGTATGAAAAGTTTGATTACACATTTGAAAATGTAGTAAAAAACTCTGAATTATCTTCTCAAATACTTCATTATACTTTTCACAATTTATTGAAACCTTTCTTTCTTTATCATCATCATCGTTTCATTCAAACAGATTTCGGATCCTTTGAAAATATGAAAAAAAAAAAAAAAAAAAATCGTAGGCATTTTCTCACATTTCCGGACAATCGTAATGAAAAATGCAATTCAATTGCCACAAAGTAGCATTTTCAGAATCGACACGAAAGAACGAAATTACGTGAAAGTAATTATAAAAATTCAATCGCAGCTAGACGTCGAAAATCGTTACTAATTGGTTTTTAACCTCGTTTTACTTGCGACAAACATATCGATCGCCGTTTAAAAGCGACGAGATGTTTCAACTCGTACAACGGATTGTTTACAACGAAATGGCGACGAAAAAGGAAAAGACGAAAAAAAAACTTTACGAACGAAAGTAGAAAAGTGGAGCTCGAACTGTCTCGTTACTTTTGAACGGCAAAAGTAAATTCTTTTCTTCCTTCCTTTTTTGTTTCGTTTCTTTTTTCAGCCTTTATTTAAAATATAATTTGGTTTGAATGAATGAAAGATTCAAAGTGCAAGAGATGACGCAAAAAAGATAAATAAAACGTGAAAATTTGTCGAGACAAAATAAAGGTGCATGGTCGAGAAAAGAAAATCTTTTTTGGGAACAAAAATCGCAATCGGATGGGTGCTTCATATATTAATTAGAGTATAATTACCCGTATGATACGTCATGCGGCGACCACGAATCGTAATCAACATGGGGATGATGGAATACTGGCTTTTCAATGACTTTGTGCACATAGACGGGCTTTTCAACATACTCAACGTATCTCACAGGCGGCGAAGAATAAGCGTGGTGCACGTGTGGAATTCCAAGATATCCGAATTTCAAGCTGTAAGTATTCATTAAAATTAAAGTCGCATATATTGTTTGATAATATATTACGTTAAAAGAAAGTCGAACATTATTTTATCTAAAGTTTGAATACTTGAAAAAATTATAAAAACAATGTAAGAAGTGAAAAAAACGAATGTAAAATACTTTAAAAAACACGGAAAAGAGTGGTCACTTTGCGGCAATACTTAGTCAGTGCATTAACGAAATGAATTTGAATACTAACCTCAAAATTTCAAAAACTACACGTGTCGGTAAATGTCGGTAATTTAATTGTTCCGTTATACGGTGGCGAACTAATCAAATTATTGATTGTCAGTAATTTGTATACTAATGTTTAATAATTCAGTTAATAATATATTCACCACCATCGTGACATAAAATTTTTTTAACCGGCACTAGTTAATAATTGTATTGTATTTTGTTGAATTGAACTAATGAATTAAATTACTTGTTTCAAGTACTTTAAATACTAATCCGATTATTCTCTTTCTTCGAACCTTATTTCTTCGGTCAAAACATAAACTTTACTATACTACGATGTTAAAACTTTTGCAGCAATTTCAGAAACATGCGCCGAAGTTTAATTTCAGAAACGTATCTTAAACTCTAATGCAAAACACTTGAAAAATGAAACCAATAACTTAAAATTAGAAACCGTGTTACCTACAACTTTGAAATGTTTCTCAAATTTAGAATACATTGATTCAAGAATTATTCTCGGTTAACGAATTTCAGGAAAACGTTTCCTAAAAGTGAATCAGTCGCACAGATTCTTAAATTTCGATTTTTGAAACTAAGATATTTCTGAATATGCTGTATTTTTAATTGTGTAAGTTATACGACAATTGTACTCATTCTTTTTTAATTCATAACCTATACATTTAAAACTAAAATTAATTCCGATTTGAAAAAGTCCTTTCGATTCAATTAATTAAATAGTTTTAATTAAATTTCTTGAAAAAGGAACTTCGCATTCTACGTATACCAGTACATGTTTTCAAATCCGTTTCGCCGCACGTAGTCCTTAAATAGCGAATATTAAAAATCTGTCAAGCAGTCTGAAAAGTTTGCCAGATAAATAAAAGTTTTCTTCGCCGACTCACCCTTTCGCGATCCCAAGGCCGAAACCCAAGAGCCCAGCGCCGATCAATTTCTTTTTCAAGAACAGCGTTCTCTTGCTCCTCGCGTGTGTATCAGCTATTGTTTCCTCGCTGAGATTTATTTGTTGTTTTTGGTCCGGGATGAATGTAGCTGTCGCGAAACTCGCGAGGCAGCACGTCGATATGCATATCAGTATCGGTAAGTTCATCTGAAATCAAAAAGAAGATGCTTGTAACGAATACCAGAGAGAAGAGAAAAAAAGGTTCTCAGTCGTTAGTCATTGTAGGAAGTGAAATAACGTGATAAAAAGCGAATAAATATGAAAGTCATAACTTTCCCTTTCGTTGCAGCTCCGAATTTTAGCGGTCTACTTTTTAGGTCACCCTTTCTTCTGTCTTTCCTAGTACTTGTACGGATGAATCACATACTCGGAGTGCAAAAAGTTGCCGCATTTATGTAACTGCGCTCTCAATTACTGCACTAATTGAATTTGTTCTCTAATTATCTTGCTACAAATTCGTTATGCAATCGACGGAATAATATTTTATCAATTAGAAAAAAATAAATCTCTGGTCCAAAGTTTAATAAACAATTCAAATATCAGTGCATTATGTAGGTTTATACATTACGTGAAAATAAAATGATTTATTCAGCTGTAAACATTCAATTTTACTCTTCATAAATTCGTAAAAACAATGCATACGACTTTATAGCAATTGCAAAAAAGGGGTATTTTTGAGACGGCGGTACGACCGTTCTTACAATAATACAAATCGTCAATCTTTAATTCCAGGATTAGAGATTTCTGCAGTACGAACTGCTTTTCCAGGGTAAAACTATTAATCCTTCTTTTATGTTCTCAAGTGTAATTTAATCCTCCTTTTATCCCTCTGATTGTAAATATGGAAATTTCGCAGTATCTTCTAAGTTCATGAAAAGCTACTAAAAGTTGCGAATTTTAAACACAATTTAATTTTTCCCTTTTTTCTCATTTTTTTCTTCAAAGTAAATCGAATTATTTCGTTAGTAAATTTGAAATTGAATCTTTTAGTCTATGCAATGATATCTTGAGTGCTGCTCTACTTAGTACAGCAAATAGTAATTATAAAAATTAGGAAAATTAAGATCAGAAAGCAACAACGGCAAATTATTAAATTTAAGCAAATTGACTTTCGACTAATTGTTAAATAACCAGATTACACCATTTTTCATAATCATGTCTCAAAGTGAACGAGAAGCTCTATTTAACATTGAATCGATAATTAGAGTTTTTAATTTTCACACAAATTCGCGAAACAAATGATTAGAAACCTCGATAATTATCACAGATTTCTCTATAATTCAGGATGTCGAAGTTCTGCAAAAATCCGCATTGTAAAAACTGATGTCTGTCACATGTCTTAAATTAAAACACAAAACACAAGTGTCAAATATTTTAAAATTGTACTTTAAAAAGAAAATTTAAAAGTCTTTTTAGCATTACTATCTACAAAAAGTCTTAACTGAATATACTCATTTTCACAGGTCATCCAAAAAAGTCACCCATAGCGTTTCAAATCAAAACTTTGAAATTTCGCACGAATCATCAAAGATGACGAAAACTCAAAATTTTGGAATCTCGCACCAGTTCGCGAAACAATACATCAGAAGTTCGGAAAACGAAAACATTTCCCCTCCTCGTCTAAACGACGTTTAAAGTCAGTCGCAGTCGTCCGTGGGTTGTGATTTGGGAATCGCACAAAATCGCAGCCGATCGAAAACGTATTTGAGCACGTGGTAATCGCTCACCTTAAAAGTGCACTTTGGCTAAGAAAAACGCTTAAAGCCGGTGGATGTACTGTGACGTGGATTGACGGGTCGTTGGATTTTATACGTCGCGGTCGACATCCCTACCTTGGAACAAAAAGGAGAAGCAGAGCAATTGCAATCGCTACCGCCTTTGCCTTCGTCGTATGTTCGATGTCACTTTGGCGCGTGACTTAGCGCCACAATTAGCCCGGCGAAAGCCGTAAACAATTGCGGCGATGATGAAGGAAGTGCCTACTTAATTTCGAGTCTTTTGTACCTTTTTTTTATTCTACTTTTTTTCTTCCTTCGTTCGATTTGTAGGGTGAATTATACGATTGCGACAGTGACGACGAGTCATCAAAATATGTCAGTCACGTACGGAGTTGTTGAGCTCGGTAAAAAAAAAGGTGGAAAGAAAACGAGAAGAAGAATGAGCAGGGAAAGAATGGTCGCGAAAAGGCATCCAAATTGCCTATGAATGTTTGGGTTCCATTACGATCGTTTCTGAGCAAATTACTTCGCGGATTGTCATTTTAAATCGTCTGGACAAAAAATGGTATCTTTACGCAGAAGTGAGCTATCGTCTGGGATAAAAATTAACATTGATTGCTTTTACGTGAACTTTGTACGAAAGAGATTCTATTGGTATGAGAACAATTTTATTTTTTGATACAAAAAGTGTTTCAAAACAGTCGAGTCAAACAGAAATCGTGCCAGATTTTGTTTTTCATTTGTAAAGAATAGAATGAGGCAAAGACATTTTTGTGAATAAAAAAAATGGTTAGACTTTTTTTTATGAAAGATCCTGTTTAGTTTTGGGGAAGTTTGAATTTTGTGATTATAATTCTTTTGATAAATATAATAAATATGATGAATAAGTTTTAGATGGACTGATTCATGTAAATTTTACACCTACGCGAGTCGGAAATGAAGTAAGATATACCCCTTCGACGCTCTTTAATGTTAATAATAATACCCGCGCAATTTTCATACACTCTTGACGCAACGATTCTTCGAAACTCTTCACGTTACAAAGGTAATTTCGTCCTGAGTTCTTATTTCGTATTCTCCAAGATTCTTTTACTTTATTGAAGTAAATCATATAGATACCAAACATTTTAGTATGCGATGTGGGCGTATACATAAAATTACTAATGAAAATTGACTTCAAATCTAAAAGCAAAAAACGTAGTACGTTTTAGTACGTACGTAAAAATAATATTTCGAGTAAATATTATCATGTGTTTCTATTTGAATCATTATATTTTCATATTCATGAAAATATAAAATAAGAATTGAAAGATTATCCTAATTAGTTTTTCTATGTTTGGTTCTTCTTTGATTTGCTGTATTTTTTTTAATTATTTGTCTTTTTTTGTAAAAGAGAGGGCAAATTCATCTAAAAAAAAAAATGCTTACGTTATTTTCTTTTTATTTTATGATTAACGATTTCGGCATTACATTTATTAAGTTTACCATTAGATTTTATTAATACAAAAATAATTTTGTCATTGTCAAATGACTGCGAAATTTTAAATTTACCGCCATTCTGTATACATTTGAGTAATAAGTTGACAGCTCGGTAATCGAAACGGTGTAGCAGCACTGTATCGTGGTAAGACCTCGAAGATAGAGATAGCGCGCTTTGCGAAGAAGTTCTAATATGAACGATCTAGGAAGTAGAACAATCACTTCACTGTAGACATTCTCCGGATGATAACAGACGGTCAGATTCGACCGCGTTAGCAAGCATTGAGCGTCTACTTTTGCATACAACTATAATAATTCATATTTATATACTTTTTATCTCATTACTACAACGAATCAATAGTTATTTATTTAATATACATATTATATATACATTATACTATATTTATATTTATTTTCGTCACCTCTACAAGAAAAGCCACACTTTTCTCCCTAGTGAATAACAAAAAAGTGTCGTTTGCAAAATACTGTAAGATCGTCGAAGTTTTTATAATTTTTTCTTCAAATCAAGAAATTAAAATTGAAAATTACGTATGATAAAATTTGTCTTCATACAATTTATAGTAAGCTATCATTATTTGATCTCATAATAAGTTTGTTTCCCAACGCAAACCGTTGCAAACGACAAAAAACAAATAATTTTCTCAAATTTAGGAATCCTATTTAAAATGATACCGGCATTTCGCTGAAGTAACACCGAAATACCGATGCGAGGCCGGGGAAAAAGAAACGTAACGCAAATGACAAACGATGCACGCGTTACATGCTGAAACGCATTAGTGAAATTTCGTGTACAAGGAACCGAAAATGATTCGCTTGCGCAACACTCGCGCACCGTCCATGCCAAATGAACTTTAATAATCCCCCCGCGGTCCGCCGGCCGATTTGTCACTCCTCCCACGAACTTCGAGCGCCGTGACGAAATGAACGTGACAGAAAAATGATGCCCGCGACCGATTCATTTATAACAATTTCGGCACGAAATTTACGACGACTTCCGTGATTGTAAAAAACCGCCGGTCGTTGGAATAACACAGAAATAGGCAAGGAAAACATCGAATAATACACTTGTCGCTGCGTTTTTGCGAAACGTAAAATATTAAGTTGATTTTTATTCATACAACACTCATTAATATCGGTCGTATTTATTGGAAATTTATTTGCGCTGAAGTACATGGCCTCAAAACTTGTTTTTTAATTTATTTGAATATATTTTTGATTTCTACAAAGGAGTTTAACTTGAAAAAAAATATCATTTCAATTATTTTTAAGAAAAACTTTTTAATTTATACAAATATAAATTGTAGTAATTATTTTCCAAACATGTAATAGTCATGAATTATTTCGATTTCTATTATTTTAATATTTATTGCCAGATTGTTCAACGTTTCGTCAATTTCGACTCGCCTACGTGACTAAACTGAATCGCGATAAAATGTTTTTTTTCGAAAATAATACGCCGAATGCAATTATGTCACGAGTCACCAATGTAGGAAAACGTGGAGACAATTGTTCCATCGTTTCTACGCACTTGAACATTAAACATAACTTAAACATTCCATGGATTTTTTTTTCTGCCAGCGATAAAATATTTCAAATGATTTGCCTGATGAACCACTTGAAACCGGTTGAAGGGCTTGGACCACCGGGTCACATATTGCCGATAGCGATTACCCGGAAATAAGTTTGAAAGACAAATCTGTACTGAGCGACTGAGAAAATAAATATTCAAATTTCGACAAAATCAAATTCATAAATCAATGGGATTACTTCTGAAACGCTTTATTACTGTTTGTAAATCTTTTTCACAAATATAATACGACCACATATAACAAGTATTTTATAATGTAATAGAATATAGAATAAAATATACTTAATATATTTATTAAAAATTACAATATACTATTAAAAAAGTCGAATTCAAAAAAGGTAATTAAATTAAAACTCCATAATAAATTCGCAATGTATATAATATAGATAATATAAAAATTGTTACTTATTCATTTGTATTTCATGATTAATTTTTATAACTTTACAAGGGTAAAATGAACTTATTTTATTAAATATTACGAAAATGAAAACGCATTGACATTTCCAGATAAACGTCCTCGACACAAAAAAATGCGTCACCTTATTTTTAGACATTAAATTTACGTTCTCGAATCATGTGCATTTGTGTAATAATTTCTTCAATCGAAAGCAATCGTTTTGGGCACAAAATAATGCTTCTGCGCGCAAATCCAATTCAAACGAAAAAAGTGGTCTTAAAATACGACAGTATGTAAACAAAACTTTCGATTCAATGCAAATTTTCGTCGTTTTTATCAAGCTGCGCATTGGCGTAAGAAAAAGCGAGGCCGAGTTTAATTATTTTAATTAATTGCTGCAACATTTTTCGTCCGCTGTAATCCAAAGATGGAGAAGCATCCGACGGTCTTCCGGTGAGGCAGGAACTTAAAGTATAACTTTGCGTTCTCAAGAAAGTCGACCGAAACGGCAAGCATTTCTATTCAGTCGAGCATCTGATGTATTCGTTAACTTAAACGAAAGATCGTTCAAACATTTTCGCTTATACATAATCTACTTTAACGCATGCGTTATCAATTAAATTAATTTTGTTATTAAAATGTTTAATATTTTTTATCATAGTTAATATCGAACGAAATAAATTAAAATTTAAATAGTTCCCTAGATAATAATCGAAAATAATAAAAAACATAAATGAATTTCGATCTTTACAATTGAACAGTTTCGTTCTGCTACAACGACATAACATGCTTTTGACATACACAATCATAATAAATTCCCCGAATAGAAATTATACAGTCCGTCAAAACTTTTTTTCTTCCAAGAACAAGATCATTAACTGACTACAGTGAGCCTTCATCAAATTCGTATAGCCATATTTAGATATAATAAAATTTTATATTCCTCTATGAAATACCCGTCTCATTACTAATAAAATGTTTTCGGAGGAACACCTGTCATGTCTCGGTACACTACGAAAACAAGTGTCTTGTTTTGGGACATTTTTTATATCTGAGGCACTATAAGTATTTCGATGTATGACGTCACAATATGTGTCGTGAATTTCACGCCTACACTGAGAAAACCATATTGTAACCACTGCAAGATATATTGTAACGTGTACAATTTCATATAATAAACTGTTTACGATATCATATCGTAACTAACTGCAACCAATAGCATTGCTGGGTTGCTTTATTTCGACCAATAAGCATGCTGGAAATTTTACAATCCATATCGTACGATATCATTTTCTCAGTGTAAATCAAAAATACAAAATTTTATATCTCAGACCAAGTATCACAAAACGACACATTTGTTCTCGCATCACGTAATATGATTCCCTTTCGAATACTTGCGATTAAAACGTAAATCAGCGTTAAATTATCGTCCGAAAAAAGCTACTACTGTAGTCGTCGCTCGGCATTAATGAGAAGTTGGCAGATTTGCACGCGTCCCACAAATGGTGCGTGTAACGACGAATTATCGCGGCCCAGTGATTTCATGTTGACTTGTCTTGAGCGAGTACGTGTCTGCGGTCAAACAGCGTCGTTCGCAGTGACGCAGCACGAGAGAGCGCGCGATTACCATGCGACGCGATCGAAAAAGCCCGAGGCAGCGAGTCTGCGAGGACGATAACACCGATACATGTAATACCAATTTATTTCAGGGTCGGGCTCGGTTGAGCCAATGAATTTCTCACGAACGCCTTGACTAATAGTCGGATCCTCTTTTCGAATCAAAGAATCATCCGCTACGTGACAACGAGCCGATGTGTGGTCCGCTTGCACTTGTTAACTTGGACACTTTTTCCGCAAACAAAAAGCTCGTTTGACTTTTCGAACTTGTTTTAGAAAATAAAAAGGATTGAAGGAATTGTGTTCAATTTTTTTGATTTGTGGTTACAATTCCTTTCGACTCAGTTTAGTTATAAATTTGAAGGGACGTTTTTATTTTAATTGGGACATTTCATTTGAGAGTATTTACGTATTTATTTAAGATTAGTATTTTTTAAACTTTAATAAGCAAAATCAACGTTTGTTTGATTTTAGTAATTGAAGTTGGAAACTTAAATACATTGAAATAAGACACTTTGCGATTACTTTCGACTTTGTGACGGCGATACCCGAATTTCCGGAAATTTGATTTCCAGAAACTGTCGGGGATATCCGGGACATCCATTCCTCGGATATCCGCATAACATCTCTCACGTATCTCTGAATTTCAGTAACTCGTTGGCGCACGTGCGTCCTTTTTTACGAAAAGATTCTTGACCGATAATTATTGCCGCGTAATTAAATATGCATGCAACATTTCATTCATATTTTATTTAGCATTCGACTATCTCGTTTCGGCCATTCGTTTAAACGCGCGCCAAAAACTCGTTTCCATGATCACTTTTGCATACCACTACATTTTTGTTATTGAAATTTTATAGAAGTGTCCGTTAACACGCGCGAATATATGTACATAAATATTTTTAGCACGGGACTCCTGACTCGTATTATAGTCAGTTAAAAGCAGTTTTTAAGCCGGTTGAATGATTGCTTACGGAAAAATGTCGCGAAATTCTGCGTAAGAATTATTTATTTATGCGAAAACTAAATAATACAAATTACCACTGTAATGTTGGAATGTAATCCAAAAATATTTTTTTTTTTTTTTACGATTTTGAAAAAACAGCTTTGAGACCTTGAATATTATTTGCATAAAGTTAAATATAAGTCCGTATACACTAATTTTTAATAAATATTCAAATGATCCAACAATCAATATCACTTTGGACCACGTCTCAAAAAAGGAAATAACGAATTCCACATGGGAGTCTACATTTATGAGTGTGGTTACAGTGAAAAAGATGAATGAATGTGATTGTGAATGTGATTATGAACGTGACTCTAAAATGAAAGATCATATTCTGTAATAAACTCCATTTATAAATGTGGTTTTAATGTCAGATGTAGTTTCATTATGCAACGAATAGTTTTTATACTAAAACTACATTTATAAATTTAATTCAATGTCTTCGGCTACCAAGCAATGTTGAATTAAAAAAATTGTTTAATTAACTATATTTTTCTAAATACTATTTTCAAGAAAACATTCATTTTCCTTCAATCCTTTTTTGAAAATTCCTCCTGATGAATTGTTTTTTGATTCGTGAGTTCTTAGTAAATTTTACAGCTATTTGTTCACATTGCGAAGCGAGACCATTTGAGACTATTACGTGTTTGATGGATACTAACATTTTAATCGATTCCTCAATTATGTCGTAAAATCGACATAATTGTCATATTTATGGATTCGTTGTGCTTAACTGTCTCCGATTTACGAGATGCTTTACATTTGCATTCAATATTTAAACTAAAGCCTATTTAATGATCTGGCTTTCAACGGAACGTCGGTATTTCAGAAATCAATTTTTTTCTTTTTGTCTGGAAACACTGACTCATTAGTTCCATTATAAATACTTTTTATTCTAATTTAATTCATTGATTACAATGAAATCTGTTTGCGATAAAATAGAATAAAATAAAAATAGTAAGCTTGAACAAATTTCATCATTTATTTATACGTTTTTCTTCTTTATAATTATTTGCATTATTATTTAATTATTTAAATGTAATATATGAATATATATCAGTAATTAAATAAAATGTTTTTCTAATGACAGAATTAACAGTAAAAATTATACTGAATAGCAAAAGTCAAATGAGAAATCTACTCTAGTTCTACCAATAAGTGTCTTTGCAATTTAAGTAGTAATAATTTTGAATATTTGATTTTCTTAATGTACATTTAATTATTATTTTATTATTTCCACTTTATTCATTAATACCATTAAACGATAAAGAAAATTATTAATTGGTTATTTAAAAAATGACATAAGATATTCCGACGATCTTTTTTTAGATTAGATAACATCAAATTAGGTATGATCTGAAGTTGCGAAACATCCATTTAAGAATATTTGAAGAATGATTGTAGTGTCCCTCCAATGGAGTTAATAAAGATACAAATAAAAATAAAAAGATAAGAGAAACAAGGATCGATGTGATGGAAATGAAATAAGCCGATACAAGATGACGCGGCAGCGATACTCCTCGTCAAACACTCTGCTATCGACACACGGATATTGATTTAATGATCCTAAATGCCTCCAACAAGACTGAAAATCACTTTTTCATAACGTAGTAACAAGTTTCCGCTAAGCATTTATTATCGCGAAATACACTACAATATAAAGGGTGTCCGAAAAAAAATATAGATTTTTGCACTGAGAAAAAGAAATCGCAGAAATGAACGATTCGTTTCACGCGTTTCGAATGATTTGATCATTTTAATGAGCCAGCGTTTGAAGCCGATTTGCCAAATTTTAATAATGGTATATGCTCATTTTCAAAAAACAAAAAAATAATGTCTAATATAAAAAGATAATAAAATCATTTTTTATTTCTTAGATAAACATTTCTGGTTAATTCGATAATCGATTATGGATGAAACAGAATAATCTTAAATGTAAAATGAAGTACGATTTATATAAAAAAAACCTTTTCAACGCGATTCCTCAAAAAAAATGTTAATTTTGAAAAACTAAAGTACGATAAGACGTGAGCTTGCGTAGGAATGCTCGTACTCACATTCACCGAGATATTGACTTCATTCATAACTACATTTCAAGGATTGCTGTGAAATATCTTGCCGTTCGCTTGCATAATTGCCTATTTATTTTGTACCGTTCGTAAACACTTGATTTTCAATTATAGCCCGAGAAATAGCTCTCACAGAAGTTCAAAACGAGTGAATTGTTTTCAAAATAATCCACTTGTCAACTTAATTTCTTGACGTTTTTGTGAACCTTCTTCAAATATACATTAGGAATTGAAGAATCGGTGTAAATTGTAGACAATTTTAGTCAAAAAAGGCTACACTAAATCAATTTTTTTTCAGTGCAAAAATCATTTAGTTAAAAACTAAATTAATTTTCCGGTAACGACTTGTTTAATACACGATACCCTTTGTACAATTAAAAACGTAACGCTCACAAATTGGATAATCCATCATAACCGAGATTGAAATCTAATTGAATGTATGATGTGAAATCTCTTCAAAAGAACGTCGGAAACATTAATTTAAACGATTCGTTTTCCTCGGTGTAACGCATACATTAACTTGTCATACGCTTTTACACGCGCAAATGCTTACATTATCAGAGAAAGTCGTACAGGGAATTTCGTAACGAGAATCGCCTCTTACAGGTGTGAATCGTAATTGAAGGTCACGTTTTCGAGCGACCGTAAAGCGATGTCACGGAACTAGAGAAAAAAACATCTTAAACCTCCGTCGCAGCGGAAAACCAATTATTTAATAATAGAAAAACAATTTATTTGTTCTGTTAATTAAAAGTTTGTTCGCAGTTCATCGTTGGCAACTTTAAATTTCAAATAAAAAATATCATACGAGTATTTCATAAATTATATTGTTTTAGAGAGAATTAGAATTAATTGTAAAAGAGTGTAAAATTAAATGCAGAATTTGCTGACTACTTAAATTAATTACAAAAGGAATATACATTTTTTACTTATCAATTTGACAAAATCATTTTTTCAATATTTACTTTTCATAATTCATGTGTAAATATGTTAAATAATTATTTTGCGTTGATTAAAATCAATCAACTATAATTAATTACTAAAGATGTTTAAACATTGGAATTTGGAATTAAACGCTTAAGAAAGAAAAGAACGTTTGATAGATTTTTAAAAAACAAATATTTTAATTGTTTTTTGATAGTTTACAATTGCAATTGCATAATTTTTCACAATACTCGCTAATAATTGACCAATAAACCTGATATAAAATTGCTGAAACGTAAATCACTCATTTCAAACGAATCAAAGGGAATGTTTTTTCGAACCAATCATCAAGTTCATCTCAATCAATTGGGTCACGTTTCTTAAAATAGACAATCTTAAAAGACCGACGGAGCAAAAGGCATTAAAATTCCAGCCCCGCGTACATCTGTAAATCGAAATTATCAATTTAGCAAAGTTTTTATACATCGCCAACGTAATAACGCAGAAAAGGAAATTGCAGGACTGGCATAAATATTCCGTTTAACCTTTGTGAGACGTTCCCATGAGAGATATACTATATTTGTCAAAGTTTCAATTTTTCTGCCAAACATTCTTTTGTTTCGGTAATTTAAGTGAATGCGACTAGAAATCGACAGTGAACAGGAAGCTCGATATAAAAGACACGCGAACTTGCGCTATCGCATTTTACTCGTTTTTCAAATTATAATGCCGCCAAAAGTAAGTGACACTTCGACACTCGGATTTTAATAGTTTCTTTTTGTTTTGTTAGTTTAGATATTTATGTATTAATATAAGAAAATATATATTTAAAATATATTTCAAATATATTTTTGAATGAAATTTATGTTTCATAAAAAGCAGAAACCAGAATTTAGAAAAACTGTAGACAAAAGTATGAAATACTTACACAATGTGTATAAAATTCATTTAAAAAAAAGTAATGAAAAAATGATATTTTTATATATTTTCCACAAGACTTTAGATATATTAAATATTTAAATTAAAACAATTTACAGATAAAGTCTTAAAATTCGTTGCATCGTCGTTGATCCAATATTCGTTGAACGTTGGATCAGTGGCGATTCGACGTAAATTAAGCTAATTGTATGTTAAGCTAATGTAAGTGCAATTCTGATTTACATACAACTCGATAAGAGAGAAAACGGAAAACTGTTTAACTTTGCTTTTATCAGAGCGTAAGACGGAAAAAGAAAAAGTCGAAAGTTACGCACGAAAATGACGAGAAGAGGGAAGCGCTGATAAAAATGGAGCAACTCAAACGCGAAATTAAACTCGATGCAGCCAACGCGAAACGCTGTTGCAAACGATGCAGCGATATGATAACGTTCATCAAATTGCCCATGATGAGAAATGATTTGGAGGCCGTACGGCAGATTTTTGATCGACAGCTTGACATCAAAGATGCAAGGCAATCATATTTTAATTATTAATTTTTATATAAATATTTTTAACATTCTAATTACGTTCTTTTGCTGTCATGCAAAGTTATTAACTTAATGCGAATTCATCTCATTTTAAAGTTCAAAGGAATGAATTAGGTGAACTTTACAAAAGTATTATTATATATCTCCATATTTTATATACATTTTTGAAAAATGTTTCCTATTATCTTTTATCCTTTCAAATATCTTGGGACACTCAGAAAACTAAAATTTTCAGCGGTGTCATTGTATCTCAACAATATCACCGTGATATCATTATATTCCAATAATATTTTTGTGATATCACATGCGATTCACACGTGAATCAAAATTTTCCTATGGGATATCACGCAGAAATATCACAGAGATGTCTAATGATATTACAGTAATATCACATAGCGATTTGATAGGAATGTCACCATGCTATAACAGTGATAACATAATAGATTTTTAAATCAGTGTAATACGACGGTGATATCGCTGGGTAATAATTCCACGATATCACGATGACATCCATTTGACATTACCGCGTATATTGCAATGATATCATACCGAAAAGGGAATTTTAATTTTCATGTGATTCGCATGTGATATCACTGCTATTATTCCGTGATGTCACTGTGAAATTTAAGACTTTCTGATTACATTTTACGTTTTCTCTTTGAACCATAGCATTAATTTTTTATTAAACGCTCTAAATCAAGCGGAGGAACAATACCAGATGAGTGCCAAATCGCATTTCGAGCAGATCGATCGTCTAATTGAAATTTTCAAAAAAAATGTACGCAAGGATAAAACGCGATATGAAGAAGAATTAAACGACACAATTTCCGCGGCAAATAGTCATGTCAATGAGATAAGCAGCGTTAATTACGATGATGAAAATTTCTTAAAATCAATAATGCTTGCCATGGAACAAAGACTTGACGAATTACTGCGTAAAACCAAATCCAAAAACTTGGGTAAATAAATGTTAAAAATACGTTTCGTATCCGACATTTGTTATTTTAAAGATCTGCAAGAACCGTAATAATAAAGTAAATTAAATTTACATTATTCATTAAGAAGAATGTAATTAAATGTCTAACACATTTATCTATTCATAATTCAACTTAGTGAAATTGAATGAAAGAAAGGAGAAGACTGGTGACGAAATTAAAGCGGCTGAAATCATTTTGAATAGTAAAAATTACGCAATAACGAAGATGCGTCAAAGTATTTTGCAAGAATATTTATCTAGTAAGAAGTGTTAAAAAAGTTGCTAATATTTTATTACAATTTATTTATCACAATTTATTTCAAACATCTTTTCACCTCACATTTTTGAAATACCTTGTTCGCAATTTTGAATAACATCTAAAAATATTCCTCAAATTGTGTTAGTGGGATAAAAACGAAACGAATAATGGAAGAGCAATTCAAGTAATTCTATCAAAAGCGTAACATCATAAAATACCAATCAATTAAGTTTCAATGACATTAAAATTAAAAGTGTTACGTCGCATATAAATTAATGGACGTTTTGTTCATATCAATTGCCGAATTTCAATAAAACGCGAACGTATCGTGAATTCAGGCAAACTTTTACGCGCTTACGAAAACATCAAGAGAAGGGACAAGGAGGACAGAGAAATCATAGAGAAATTAATGACTCGCATAACGACTCTGGTGGAATTAAAAAGAAAATTGCAGGAGGAAATAGCGAATCTTCAAAGGGATTCGACGAAAGACATCTCTGAGATGGAAATTGAACGGAAATACTTTTCAGATGCCTTCAAAGAAGCGAATGACATTTTCTCCAATGGTACGACTTTATTTCGCTATTTAAATTTACTTATCAATTTAACTCGAACGTTCAACCACGTAAAACATTCATTTTTCAGAATTAAACAATGACGCGAGTCGTTTGAAATTGCACGTTGTGGAATACAATAAAGTGACGAGTCGCTTGACGTCTATTTTGAAAAAAGGAGACATGATAATCAATTTGTTTCGCACGTGTAAAAAGTACGAAACTGATGGAGATTATTTGAGTTTGTATGTAAAAACACCAGATTACATGTGCAATTCAGATTTTACAGTGGAATTCAACGAAAATTGGACGGTAATTAACTTTTCGAAGCAAACATTTTTTTGTCTTTTACAAATTAATAAAATATTGAATCAGAAAATATTAAAAAAATTAAATTAAGAAATTACAATTTTTATCTACGTCTTATGCCGACATAATTTAGCCTTCGAATCAAATCACTTAACAATAAATTATAAATGAATATAGTAAAATGTTAGATGACTTACAGAAAATTCAACATGATTTGAAAAAGTTTTGGAGAAGAGTGAGCTTGGTAGAACTAGGAAAATTGCAATTATTAAAGGAGCGTCGAAGTTTACTTGAAGAAAACAAGCTATTGAAAAATCGACTGAAGTATTACTTAAATGATTATCAAAAAAATGGGTCTTCGCCATGTTCTTCAGACAACTTTATCATTAAAATGTACACAAAAGGTCAATAATCAACAACACTTTTACTGTTGTACTTTTGTGTTTATTCAAATAACTGTACAATTAGAATGCAGCCGCCACCCGCGGCTAAATAATTTACTCGTCTGTGCTTTCCATGTGGAAAACTTTAAAAATTACCACCTCGAGAATCATCATTCATCTCACACGCATACAATATTAATATGTATCCACAATTAAATTATTGCGGGACGTTGATAATGGTGACCATGGTAAAGTAAAAAAGTGCAAAAGGAACGCTGAAAAAGTCATGTACAAATTGAACGTACAATGCGACGTGGACGTCTCGGAGAAAATTGCTGACATGTGCGCCATCTTATGTACAATCATTGATGATCTTCAATCATTGCTTTCGGTCATTTTCTAGCCGATCCGGCGGAAATGCATTAACGTGACGCTTGTTTGTGAGTTTTTGCAATGTATGATAACAAATTATTACCAGCGAAGAATGTAATGATTCCTAGACCAATAAGATACCTCAACGTCACGAACATATTTAATTTTAGCCAAAATATGCCAAAAAGAATGAAGATACCTGCAAAAAAGACATTTGTCATTTTAAAATGATAGCAATTTTGCTTCAATAATTTTTATTTATAATTTCATTATTTTAAATATTTCTCTTAAATCTTATCAATGAAATTAAAGTATTTGAAATTTTGAACAACGTCATAGAATTTCAAGTTCAACTTTAATTTTATAGTATTTTGCTTAAAATTCTTTTAAAGTCTTTCTTTTTTTCACAATGCAATAAATATTATATAAATATGTTAAAAATCAATTTTAGAACAGATTTATTGTTTTGGACAAATCATACGTACTCGCAAGACCAATATGAAACAAAACGGCGCTGAGAGATAAGGGGAAATTGGAAATGTTGACGCCCAATTTGATCCATAGAATGAGTAGAAGCAATACGGGAGCCAAACACAATCCAGTGAAGAGATTAGATACAAAAACTGGTGGCCTTTTTTCGGGTTCACGGAATAGATGCTGCAAAAGATTTATTTGACCTTTAGGAAATGAATTTCTGTCATAGTGTCGTCATGTCATATCATATCGTATGATATCCATGCAAATAACTAAGCTTAAATGCTTAATCAGAATTGATTAACCATATCAAATTATTAAATGTAATATGAAAACTGTCGGTCACTGTTTCATAATTATAAGAGTATGAAAACTACTCAATTAGAAACAACAACCTTTTCTTTTCCAATGTAATGGAGGTGAAAAAAGTATAATGTATTACTTTCATCACTAACAAGCATTGGTTATTATTCAAATAAACTTCGTAATTCAAGTCAGTAAATAATTTCTTAAAAGGATCATCAAATGTTACCTTTATTTCTGGTTTCATGTGGTAATAAATAGGTTTTTGTTTATAACCAGCAGTTTTCTCAAGCACATCAGAAGCCGAAGGTTGAGGGAATTTCAAATTCACAGTTGCAACTTTCCACTGCAAGGAATTTCTCAACAAAGGATCACCAACTATTAGTTCAACTTCATAATCGCCGCTGACATAGGCAAAGTTCTTTCCTGTAGTTCCTACAGGCTGTAAAATAAAACATTAATTATCAATTATATTTCTTAGACTGCATATAATAATAACAGTAAAATAGTTGAAAAATGTAAGTATTTTGTGTAAAGAAAAAATTAAAAATTTTTTACATGTAATTAAACAAGTTTAATGGTCTATCTATTTTTATTTTTTACATTTTTAAAACTCAATTTTATATAATAAATAAAATTATAGTTTTAGCGTCAGTTGCAGAATTCAAACTTTGTATTCCAGATTGACATCCTCTTAAATAAAGTAATTCAGTTATGAATTATTCAAAATAATAGTCTTCAATGTCTCACCATATCAAATCTGTGCACGTTAGTGGAATCAGGTTCAGCCACGAAAATAATCTCAGATATGCCCTTTTCTTTGGCTACACTTGACAGTGGGATCAAGCGGATGAAAGCTTGGTGAACGCGAATCGATTTCCTACTTGCCGAGTCTTTCAACATGAAACGTATCACCAATTTCTGTTGAGAATCAGCCGCAATCTCATCCATTAAAGTGTTCGGTTCAAAGACTCTAAAAAGTTATTTGTCATTCAATAACTAAATTACAATTTAGTATTCAATAAAATAATTATTACATTCTATTGTAAAAATAATATTTTTACAATAGAATGTAATATTTTTCAAAACAATTATAATTAATTAAATTAATTATTAATTACCTGTAAAATCTCGGTTGCGTTGTTTGATCAGCATCGGCTACACCAATGTCCAAAAAATCAACAAATACGTCAGTCAAAACTTTGACAGTAACGACATTCATTGCAGATCCCGCAGACACAGAAACCTTATAAAAACCACGACTTGGCTTCAGATTCATAAAGTTGAATGTAAATAGAGTACTGTAAAGAAGTGAAACTGAGGTTAATCAATCAATTTATATAGAAAGCTTACATGTAAATGTTTACGATTCACTGTTTGTTGTTTGCGAAATACTTAATGGATAAATATCAATTAAGTAGCTCAATTACAACAATGCTTTATTCTTCCCCAAGCGTATAACTGACATCAAAATCTTATATTTGATTCAGTAAAATATTGGGGTATTGAATACAATTGTATCATAGGAAATAATTATGCTACAGGAGTTTATTTGAAGGATGAAAAATATAAAATTAATCTCATTGATTTAAATTTCAAATTTACCTATCACTTGTTGCTTGGAAATTTTCTTTCTTAGTAACGATTTCCACATCATCGTCTACTTTTTTGGCAGAATCGATAGTGACCGTTGGTTTGTTCGGAAGTGGCCTTCCAAGGATGTCACAAACTCTGACACGAACAAATGGATGTTGTTCTTGGAAAATGATTCCTCCATCAGCAAGCGTAATGCAAATTGGATTTTCAAACTCATTTGTTGCTAAAATTTTAACTGACGAGAGTAGACTGACAACACCTTTTGGTGTTTGTACAGAAAGACGCGAAAGAAAATAGTTAGCCAATTTAACAACTTGAGTTGAGGATATTGGTGGCTTTTTCTTCATTGTGGATGACAATTTATAAATTCCATTGACTAAAAGACCTGTTTAAAAAAAAAAAAATTATTTATTACTTCATTACAAACAAACAAGTGTTATAAATAATTCATTATTTAGTAAAAAGTCTAGTTTGTAGCATGACATAAAAATTGACTACATACTGGTAATAGAAAGACCGCCTTCAAACTGTAAGTAACGTCCATCGACTTCGTCAGCTTGGACAATAACATCTTCAATTCGTTTGAGTGCAAATGATCCGGCAGAACCAAGATCAGAAGCAATGTGGAATGTATATCCTAAGCTAAATCAAAATGTTTGGAATTAGCAACTAGAGAATTAAAGGAATCAAAAATAAAAAGAAAATTATGAAACTTAAACTATGTGTAATACAATAAGTGAAAAAATAAAAAGTACTTTAAGAGGCTATCGTCCTTCTTCAAATTTGCTTGCAAAACTTTTATAAGATTATCAACGTTGGTGCTGGATAACTTGTGAGACAAAGCATTCAAAGAGCTAACAACATAGTACAAATCCGGGATTGTGGTCGTTTCTTTTTCCAAGAGTGGAGATAAGGCCTGAAAATGTAATTTTTATTCAATTAAAATCAAACACACATAAATTTCTTATAATTAGTTTTCATTTCACTAATCAGAATAAAGTTGTCTTCAGGGTTCTTGCAGTAGAACGAAAGTTTGTTATAAACATCATTTTAAATACACATACATTTATAATATAATATCCCTATAATAACATGATATTATTTAAATACTTTTACAATATATTATAGTATAATATTATGTCGTCAGGGATGTAAAAAATATTAATTTAAAAAAAAATTATATAGTAATTGCAAAAATATTCCACCCTAATTACCTTAATGATAGTTGCACTTGGCAACGGTTGACATGACCCAAGTGATTTCCATGTTGTTGTAATATAATAAGCATTCTCAGGCGTCAAAGAACTACCGTCTCCTGCCGAGCTTATGAGGTATTTACATATTTCCTAAGCAAAAGAAAATTATTTTTTTATTAACAGTGTTTCAAAAGTTATTAATAATCATTATTGGTTGTTATATTTTTGTCAGAAAGACTAATCAAAGTATCATTGAATTTCAACAAAGGCATAATTTTCATCATGTAAAAAAAATAGCAAATATTTGAACAGTGTTAAACAAATTTAAAAATTAAACCATTTACTTACAGCAGTCTTAGTTATTTGACTTTCTGTTAGTTTGTACCCTAATACTGCATAATGCAAAGTTGCTAAGTCTTTCAGTTGGAACCCTGGTTCGATCACATTTTTAAGTTTCAATTTTTCACTCTCCAACAAATACGAATTGGTTGAAGATGGCACCTCGGCAATCACCGAAACTACCAAGATAACAGCTAAAACCAGCCATGTAACTGAAAAGAAATATAATGATTTTGAATATTTTTACTATTAATTTAAATAAACAAGTATAAATACGTAAATACTACACGAATTAATACAAAATATGCAAAAAATACAATCAATTTACAAATACAAAATTTACAAATTAGAATTAAAATCTGAGTATAAAAATCTGTGTTTGATCCACATGCCAATAAAGATGAATGTGATAGAAAAATGAAAAAAATTACAAATTTTATCTACTAAAAATATACTCATATCATTAACTGTGCTCATATTTTGTTAAAAATCAATACCTCTAATATATAAATAAAAATGAGAAACGAATTTGTGAAACTCGGATTAAAATCGAAATCTACAACGTGGTCGGTGGTACTTTATATTGGAACGGTTGTTATTTCTTCGACGTGAAAAAACGGCACGCGGTTTTGAGTAAAAATTATATAAGAACAAAAAAACTACAGTTTTACTTACAAATCTTCATATTGCGGAATAAAAGACGTAGCATGCCGGCCGCCACGTCGGCCCTTGTAACAAAATGGCTCTTGACTCATTGCGCGTGTCACGAAAAATAGAAGGTTGTTCCACCGGAAATCGCTGGCAAAGGCAAAGTGAACGAACTGCGCGCCAGTTATGAGTTTTAACCGTTAAAATTATTGGGCCCAAGAATGCGTTTAGAAACGTTTAGTTGCGCCATCATGGTGTCATTTTTTTCATAGAAAACAGAGAAAATAGATTTATTATAGAAATTATTGATATAACAATGAGATCATTATAATATTATATTATTTTTATTATTTTGTAGAACAGAAAAAGAGTATTTGTTGAATATTATAAAACTTTATTTATGAATTATAATTTTGATTATGATGATTCAGCATTTATTTTAGCGTTTATTTCTAGTAATAAAAATATAATTTTGAAATACTTGTATTAGAATTCTCAACACAATAGCTTCTTATTATTAATTTTAATTGTTTTCAAAATGATGCTTTCTAAAGAAGAGAAAAAAACAGAAGCAAAAAAAAAACTTTCAAGGACTTTTTTTCAGTGTTTATTTTCAATATTTGGTTTGTAATTTTTAATAAAATACATATTTAAATGTGATGTATTTTTTTTAACATTTTAAAACCGTTTCTTTATAAATGAATTTAATTTTACGATTTTTATTTTCACAGATTTCACATGCGATGGCACGATGGCGCTGTAAAATATATCAAACGACTTCATAAACATTGGTGGTTCATGGTAGTCAGTGATCTTCGCCTCTGGAGTTATTGGAGTAAATCGTTGCATTTATCTTTTTATAAGTTTTATTAGACAAAAATATTTAAAAATGGTAAGCATGCTTGATTATGATTTAAATAACAATAGTAATAAATATATTACAATATTTTATATACTTATCTAGACAGTTTATAGTACAAAAAAAGATATACCGGTTTGGCTTTGTGTGAATTTATACATTATCGCGTGCACTTAATTTTGATTAAATGTGTAAGAAATAAATATTAAAATGGACAGTGCACATAAAATCGGATTTAAAATATACGGTTTTTTATAATTAGATTTTGGTCCTTGATCCAATAAATAAATAAGAAATAACTTTGACATGTTTAAAGAAATTGGTTAAGTCGTACAGAACACAAAAGTCCTACCTTTAACCATATATGGTATCGTTGTGAAAATTCGAAACTGCTTAAACATAACCTGAGTTAAAAAATTAGGATCTCAAATGTAACGAATATAAATAAATTATTATAAATATAAAATTAATAAACTTGATAAATTTATTTTTTCAAGTGTTATTATTAAAAAAACTTTCAAATAAAAAATAAATGAAAATATATTTTAATATCATTTTTAAATTAAAATTCAAAAATTATACCTTCTACAATATAATCGTTTATTTATTCACTGTTTCTACTTTTTGTATTATATTTTGTAAAATTAAAATATAATAATTTCATAATATTTGATCAGGTGTCCTTAAACCCAGTTCGAATTTTGAAACATGAAGCTGAAGAAGAAAAAGCAGAAATTGCTCGTTTAAGCAATTTCGTTGGCGCAATAGCCATTGGTGATCTCGTAAAATCCACACTTGGTCCAAAAGGCATGGACAAAATCTTGGTATCACATGGACGCAATGCAGGACAAGTTCAGGTGACAAACGATGGAGCCACTATTCTCAAAAATGTTGGCGTTGACAACCCTGCAGCAAAAATTCTTGTTGACATGTCAAAAGTACAGGATGAAGAAGTTGGAGATGGAACAACTTCTGTTACAGTTCTAGGTAGGTCAAAAAAGTTGGACAACAGTTTTCATTTTTGACATTATGAATATTAATTTTACTATGCATACTTAGAATTTAATTCCCTTTAAACTTAATTATAAAAATAGTAATAAATTATAAATTATATTGCAATCAACCCAAAAGATAATTAATTGAAGGAAGAAAAAGAAAATAGAAAGCAATACTTTTTACATACCAACCAAAAGTGCTTTAATTTTGATAATAAAATTAAATTATTCATAGATTCATCAGGTATATTTGCATGTTAATAATGTTGCTTCATAATTATTTTATTATTTGTATGAATAAAAAATGATACACAAAAACGTAAAATACTTTTTAAAGTTGTTATTTATATGGATTTCTTTAATATTATAATTGATTAATTAACTAAATTCTTACAGCTGCCGAATTACTGAAAACTGCCGAAGAATTGATTGCTAAAAAAATTCATCCACAAATCATTATTGCTGGATGGCGTCGTGCGTTAACTGTTGCTCGTGAAGCACTTAAGCAAGCAGCGATAGACAATTCTTCGGACCCAGACCTTTTCCGTGAGGACCTTTTAGATATCGCCAAGACGACTTTGAGTTCCAAAATTTTGTCCCAACATAAGGCACATTTCAGTGAATTGGCGGTTAAAGCAGTTTTGCGTTTAAAAGGATCTGGGAATTTATCTGCAATTCAGATTATCAAAAAGCGAGGTGCCACTCTTGCTGATTCTTTTCTGGATGATGGCTTTTTGCTCGACAAAAAACCTGGTGTACATCAACCACAAAAAATCACTGATGCCAAGATTTTGATTGCTAATACCCCAATGGATACAGACAAAATCAAGGTGATCATTTCATTCATTTGTCATTGTTTGTTAATTGTAATATTGAAATGTTGCTATTGTTACTATTCAAATGAAAAAAATCAATATTCAAATATAAAATTTTAATTATTATGTAAAAAGAAAAAAAAAATTTTTTGAATTGTAGGTATTTGGATCAAGAGTCAGAGTGGATTCAATGGCCAAAGTTGCCGATTTGGAGGTTGCTGAAAAAGAAAAAATGAAGGTAAAATAAAAAAACAATAATTAAATAAATGAAAAGAATAAATTAAGTTGTATTTACTAAACTATAAATTTGTGTATCATTGACTATAGCTTAACTAATACGAATACTGTTTTATTTAGGACAAAGTTGCCAAAATCTTAAAACATGGATGCAACGTTTTCGTTAACAGGCAACTTATTTACAACTATCCAGAACAATTATTTGCTGATGCTAATGTAATGGCTATCGAGCACGCTGATTTTGATGGAATTGAGAGATTGGCTCTTGTAACAGGAGGTGAAATCGTCAGTACATTTGATCATCCCGAACTTGTCAAACTGGGAAAATGTAGTTCAATTGAACAAGTACGTATCACAATAATTGTTGAGTGATTCTTCAAATTACTGAACAACACATTACAGAATCGTAGGTCTAAAAAAGAAAAAACTCAATCTAAAAATGTCCTGATTTTCACAAAGAATTTAAGATTAAAATGCCATTTTGTGATGGAAATAAAACTTATGCCATTCAGTTATGTTTAAAACCTTATATTTGTTCTACAATTTTATCAAAACATGTGTTCGAATCAAGCAATTTTAATCATTATATTTTTTAATTGATTCAATGATTGCTTGAAACAGATAATGATTGGAGAAGACACTTTGCTGCGTTTCTCTGGTGTTGCACTGGGCGAAGCTTGCACAATTGTTATTCGAGGAGCTACCCAACAAATTTTAGACGAAGCTGAACGATCTCTCCATGATGCTCTTTGTGTGTTAGCCGCCACGGTTCGTGAGTCAAAGGTCGTTTATGGAGGAGGTTGTAGTGAAATGTTGATGGCCTGCGCTGTAAGCAAAGCTGCAGCGGAGACTCCTGGAAAAGAAGCTGTCGCTATGGAAGCTTTTGCTAAAGCTCTTCAACAACTACCTACGTGCATTGCGGACAATGCTGGTTATGATTCTGCACAACTTATTAACGAATTGCGAGCTGCTCATAATCAAAATAAGCATACAATGGGATTAGGTGTGTATCGCGGAAGAGTTTTATTTAAATTAAAGCCATGCTATTATAATTTAAATATTTAAATTATATTTTTATTTATTTATTCTATCAAGTATTTCTATTGAATCATATGTTTAAAGTTGAATGACATTTTTAATCAATTGTTTTTACCAAAGTTAGTATAGAAATATTAGTTTATCAGTCAATAAACGTTTTCAGTTTGATATTGTTTCTTTAATTTTGTTTTATTATCTTTTTTGTTTATTAAAAAGCAGTGTGAATTAGGTATATAAATATAAACATAATATAAATAAATTGATAAACTAATTCATTATCTTTTTTTTCTGTTTAGACATGGAAAAAGGCGAAATTGGTTCTATGGACACTCTTGGTATCACAGAGTCCTGGGTTGTGAAAAGACAAGTATTAGTAAGCGCAGCTGAAGCTGCAGAAATGATACTTCGTGTGGACAACATTTTGCGAGCAGCACCAAGAAAACGTGTACAAGATCGTGGACACTGCTGAAAAGTTGTTTTCAATTTTCGTTTGAATTTCAACCGAAAATTATGCTATTTTATTTTAATGCATTCTATGTGTAGTTTTACTCACTTGTTTTTTACAACCTTTTTTTTTTATTCATAACTAAACCATTTAAATAATAGAATATATGAAAAAATTGTACAGCACCAAATCAGCAAAAAATTGTTGAACAATTTTTATAAAATAGTCCAGGAATAAAATACAATATTTCCATTATATTTCATTCAATACAAATAAATTGCTTAAACAATTAAATTTTGTATTTATATCTTATCTTAAGTATTTAAATTTAAATTTAAACTATTTAAATGATAGTTATGTTTTTGAATAAACTAAATATAAAAAGAGAAAAAAGTTGAAAAGTTTTGTACGCAGTAAGTATTTATATATATATATATATAAAAAAGAAATTAATTGCATTTTACTTGGAAAAAGTATACATTACTTATATTAATATAATTCAATAGATAGGTGTTTTAACAAATAATTGTAGAACTCATTTAAATGCACACACATTTATGTCTAAATTTAACACTGTTCGTGTAACAAACAATAGTTTTGACGATATTACATTCTCAAACCAACATTGCATTATTCTTTGCAATGCACTATTAATACTATGAATGAACCAGGACGGTTTAATGGAACTTTCAATGACGACCGAATTTCGATTACATTGAATAAATACATTGAAAACGAAGTACAAAAATGACTTACAATTAATGATTGATGCAACGATCGGTTATAAAAACACTCAAGCACCGTCAACGTATTTAAAAATTTTGTTTTATGTACAAAACTGACTGAGTCATTAGTGAACCAACGACGAATAACAACGCCACGTTTAAAATTACCATGAAAATAAACGAAAAACGCGCAGTTTCCCATTTATATGCATTGTAATTTCACACGCTTTTGTATAAATGCTTCGTTCGATCACAGTCTTCTAGTTCTATAGATTAAACATTTGTGAAGTCATAACGAAGGTTCTTAGTACGAATAACACAGTTTCTGGTCATAGCCAAGCTTCTCAAGATTAGGTACGCAAGCGAAATTGATCATCGGTGGTGGACCGCACATTAATACTATCGTTTCAGACGAAGGCGGATGCATGTGGTCGCGAATCATGTCCAAGTTAATGTAGCCAGTGCTGTATTTCCAACCCTCGTTGCTTGTGTCCACTGTGTACCAAACTTTGACTTGACCGTTGCTTGACTGCGCCACTTCATCCAGTTCGTCTCGCAACAAAATGTCCTTTTCTGACTGATTTGCATACAATAAGGACACTTGTGTGTGATCCTCCGAGTCTTTTACTATAGCACGAATCAACTGCAACATCGGAGTTATGCCACTACCGCCGGCTAACATCACAACCTAAAATGTTATTGAATACATTTGTATTGTAAAATGAAATGCTATAACTTTTTATAGCACATGAATTTAATTAAATCAAAATCATTTTTAATAATTAAAAACTTCTGCACATTGAATTCCACATTTAATTTGTATCATATTAAATGGAAAACGATTAAGGTGAAACTTTTTCAGTATAAACTTAATATTATTTACAATACCTTTTTCATATTGAAATCAACAGGTGGATTTTTCCTTAAAAATTTAATTGAAAAAACTCCTCGTCCTTTATAAACTAAGCGTCCAAGAGGTCCTCGAAATTCTATAGTGTCTCCAATGTTCATACTCTCAAGATGTTGTGACATTTTACCACCTTCAGGAAATTTGGGATGAACATTCTTAAAATACACCTAAAAATAAAAATTTTTATTGAAACATTAATATCTTTACGTTTAATGGTTGTGTTGAAGAAACTACCTACTCAAATTTTATTATGAGAAATTACATTACTTTGACCCAGCCATCAAATTATTTATTATAACGATACCTTTTATAATAAACCTATTATTTATTATAAAAAAGACTATATTTATATATATAAATAAATAAATAAAATAATTTTTACTTTGACCACGAGGTCAACGTATCCACAGTCGTCATCGCTGGAAATCGGCGTGTAAGAACGAATAACAATTTCATTGTTGATTTTGGCAGTCAAGTTGATATGTTGTCCAATCGGAAGACCTAGTACGTGTTTCGGCGTTGGCAGACCAAAGCGGAAACATCGCGTGTCAGGACTTATAATTTTCTTTTCAATTAATGGCAAACTATATTTAGCGAGAGGGTCTTCCAGCAGTATGGGAGCCTTTTTCTTTTTGCCATTTTGGAAAGACAAGAAGAATTTTATTGCGATTCCAACTACAATTACTACTCCTGCTGTAGCTAATACTGGCACCACCTAAATAAAAAATATAATTCATTATTAAATATCTCATTTGATTCATTGTTTGTCAAATTATACATTTTATTTTGTTCTATGAAATTGATCCAAGAAATATTATTTGATGTGTGTTTTAGTATTGTTATATATTGACAATATTGTTAAATATTTTGTATTCTTAAAGTTTTCAGTAGTATATTATTAGATTTAAAAAATGTTTAGAATGATAAATGTGACACTATTGTCAGTAATGTCTGGTTGACTTGATGACATAATCTTTGAACTTTGAGTGAATGAAAACTCGTTTTTTGCGATTATATAAGATTTATGTAAGTGGGAAACTTCTATTGTAATGTTTTGGTATTATTAATTATTTGAGTGAATTTTAGAGGTCAAAATGAGTAAGGTATTAAAGACATTCAAAAAGTACGTAGTTATTGTAATAAAAATCACATCAAAATGCAATTAATGAATAAAAGTTCTTTAAATATCAATTAAAATGATTATTGTTGCTTTTACTTTATTTGTTATAAAACATTGCATAACATCATTTCTGAGTGGAGGAAAAGCTGATTACAATGATGAAGTATATAAAATTATCTTAGGACGATGACCTCAATCTGCGCATAATTATAGAAATTTCTGTTAATGAAAATGAAACGTTCAAACATTCATGTACTTTATTTAAAGTGAAAAGACTAAACGTATCATATTATATTGCGTGATTAGACTTTAAAATAAGATTTTTTAATTGTTCTGATATTTGAGTGTATTTTTAAAATCAATATTTTAAACCATAGTGAGGGTTTTTTAGAAAGTTTTTTTATTTCGTTTTTAAAAAATTAAACCAAAATTTATAAATGATTAATGTCAATAATTGATGATTTGCGCATTACAGTCTATAATTAATGGATAAATTTCAAATCGATTAATCAATTGAATTGAATTATGTGTTGTACAATGTACAGTTTTATAATCCAAAAAATCATTTGAATATTTCTGAAAATATCATGATTTTCGCAAAACAATATTCAGTTCTGTAATCTTGTGATCCGATCAAGGCTACCCAATTATTGTATTTAATGAATTAATGAATGTTAAGAATGCTGATGCTCTAACATTAAATTTGATGGCGCATCGCTTGATTTTCAATGCATTATGTTAATGACAATAAATATTCATTGTAGGATTAAAATGAATTTCGACCTTTCAACAGTCTGAATTTTCATTGCTAATACTATATAATACAAGTTCATTGTTACAAATGATTACATTACTTATCAGTGACCAGTGATAAAATGTTTTAATTATTGGACAATGTTGAAAACGATTTCCTAAAATTAAGTAGTTATAATTCTAAAAAATTAGATATTATCGTTGGATATTCAATAATTATCGAAGTTATGATTAAGGTCAATGAAATCATTGCAATTTTCTTTCAATGTAATTTCGCATTGCATTCACTTTAATAATCATTTGAAATAATTAACCACAAAAAAACTTTAACTTCATAATGAAAAAATCATCGTTTTGACTGACCCCTCTGTCATTACTACTTTATCATTAAAACGAATTTTTCAAACACATTATCTATCATGACTTCTCCAAATCTTTAAACAAAAAATAAATATAATAAACTGTATAACAACCAACAAATCGTAATTTTCTTATTTATTATAAGCGCTACTTGAAATTCCATTAAAGTATATTGAAAAATAATAACAAATGAAATCAATGAAATTCAAATAAAGCTCCAAAGTTACGAAAAGGTTAAGTTCAGTTGGGCGCCATAAAATGCAGGAATCGAATCGCGTAATAATAAATTGTTTTGTACCACAGTTTTGCTCTGCAACGTAGTTGACATGGCCGTCAATCTGGAAGATTAGGTTCTGGCGCGTTGTCACAGGGAGGACCAGGAGTTACGGGGGAAAAAAGGCAACTCGAGCGAAAGGTTAGGCGGCGCTCGCGCCAACGAGACATGCACTTGCGTAATTCAATAGAATCCGAAGCAAGTTGCAAGCTATTTCGAAATCACGCGGCGCACTGCGAAAACTATGCCGCCGTGCGCGCATCCCATTAAAATAATCGCACGGTTATTAATAGGTTAGACAAGCGCGAGACGGCGAAGCGTGCCGGGAAAATACGTACCCCTGAAAACCGGAAAATGTTGTCACCACTTTCCGAGTCCATTGTTTCGATCGAACGTTTTCAATCGATCTCTGATCACAATGATATATATTCTTTTCTTTTAAAGTATTTCTGTTTCTTTTGTTTAACGATACTTATGTAAGAACAAAATTTGTACTATTCATGATTATTTCAGGATTATTTTGTAAAAACTTAGTTTTTCATTGATGCGACAAACGAATTGTTGTCGCAGCGCTAAGTAGACAGCTCACTGATGCTGACAAATTTGTCTCGTCATTTATATTAGCGATAGGAAAAACGACTGAGTGACTATATAGTCAACATAGTAGGAAAAATAACTTGATGTAGCTTATCTGCTGAAACGAACGAGGAGTCTTCGACCTTGTACTGTAACATTCAAATACTATTTCATTGATAACGCTTGGTGTTATGATGCATATACGATACAAAGATGGTGATAATAATAACAATAATAATAATAATAACAATAATAATAATAATAATAATAATAATAATAATAATAATAGTAATTATAATAATAATAATGGTAATAATAATAACGACAACGTTGTAATTACAATTTAATATTTTAATCATTTATCATATAGTTTTGATGTCATTATATATTATTATATACATTGTAAACAGAATTTTTTGTTATAAATGTAAAAATATACTACTTTTGTATAAGTTCTTAAAAATAAAAAATTGTTTTTTTTTTCTTAGAATAAAGATGGCACAGATTTAAATTAATTGGCTCAAATGATAAATGCGGAAACTGTTATCGGTATTGCAGAATCAGTTAAGACTACTGATTGCTTTAACAAACTTCTACTAGAGGACCATTTTGTTATAACCATATTTTTGTGATATTTTCAACTCCACAATAACTGCATTTACAATTTATTTTCGAATACTATAATACGAATAAAACAAAACAAGATTTAAAAAATGATTCTAGGAAGATTACTCTCGAACGTTTTGCAAAAATCGTAAGTAATCACTGCTACTGGTTTTTTTTTTTTTTTTTTTTCATTTTATATACTTTATTGACAAAAGATTGAAATGAAAATTCAGCTATCAGTTGGAAAAGATATTTAATTTTCAATTCTAATTACAGAACTATTAGTGCAACAGCAATTACAAAAGAAACTAGTACATCGCTAACCCAAAAATCACTCATACCAAATTCTTTAAGTTTATTTTGGAATGCAACAATCGTTAGAAGTAAAATGCGCTACTACTTTCCACGACCAAATGAAAGAATGAGGCAAAGGAAACATGGATGGAAAACCAGAATAAGCACTGTTGCTGGAAGACGAATTATATGGAATAGAATATTGAAGAATCGTCTTACTTTAACTCATTAAATTGTATTTTCATGTAAATATTAGTACAGAATCACGAATATCTGGACGATGAGTAAAAATAAAAGTTTAAATAAAATAATTTTATGTTTATCCTTTTTTCTCCAATTTTTCTTGCATAAATAAAAATGTCAAAAACTAAGATGATAAAGATGATGAAGTTTAAACTAAACATTCATAATCAATTTGATATAATTTATTAATTTTATAGTTTAAAACATTTAATGATTTCAATTTTGTTGATGATGATGCTAGAAAGTCTATTTTAATTTAAAAATTTGAAAGAGAGGGGAACTAGATTTACGTAACTTAATTTAACTAATCTCAATTTTGATTTTTTATACAAATGCCAATATTTTTACAAAATTCATTGTTATTTTTCTTATTTTCAGTATGTATCTAAATTATACTTTTTAATTTTGTTTATAGTTTTTTTTTATTCAAGTTTATTATTTGCTATTATTACTACTATTGCTACTATACATTATTTATCACTATTTTTTATGTATAATATTTTTAAATTTTTGATATAGACACTGTAAATGCATGATCCTTGTTTTCATGTTTCATCATACACTTCACACGAAAACGAGGCTCATTATAAAGCAGAAACAGACAAATCATGTAGACAATACTGTTCATATATTTTTCAAAATAGTTGGCAATATGTAATATTTAAATAGTTTTTTAAATATTTTAAAATATTTATTAGTCCTACAGGACAATAGACATTTAATTTTTTGTTTAATATTTTAAATTAATTATGCACCGTTTGGGTAAAAGTATGATTTTCATTTAATTTGTCTCATTTAATATTTATTTATTAATTAATTTATTTATTAACTCGTTTAATTTTTGCACGCTTTCAAAAGTGTTTTCAAAATCGCGCCGAATGCTTGGGTCGTCAGCGCTTTGCTTTACCACGCTTGCGAGTCAAGCAACTGTTGCCGAGGGGCAGCCGGTAGGCGGCGCTGTTCGCCCCTTGCTTCAAATTCCCTGTTCTGGGATCACTGAACACAGTGGGTGCACGCGACTGCCATCTGTCGCAAGAACGAATTCTCAGTCACAGTTGCCCGACGAACGTAGAAGTTTGCCGGCCTTCGACTTCCTCTTTCCCTACTCCGATATAGACAATGGCGACTGGTGTAAGTTTTCCACGCGAGATATTCAGCTTGAAACATCAACGTCGCAATGCGCGAATTAATGACTTTAATTTGTGACAATTCACAGCTAGTAATGCATAGTACTCAACCTGATAACTATTTTTGCAGACTCTATACACGTATCCAGAGAATTACAGGGCCTATAAGGCTCTCGTTGCGGCCCAGTTTTCAGGATTTCAGATCAAACTTGCCGAAAATTTTGTCTTTGGGGAAACCAACAAAAGCGCACCCTTCCTGAAAAAATTCCCGCTCGGCAAGGTAATCAATTTGTCGCATAAATAAACGTTTGCTTCATTCAAATTCTTTTTGGCTATTCCTATTTTTGTTGTCTGTTCTTAACCAACAAATCGTAGTCGAGCCAATTTCGTTGACAGCTTTTTCATAAAAAATCACGTGTTGGAGTTTCAGTCAGAATTTAATTAGAAAAATCTTACTTTCACCAGGACTTAGTTTGTTTAAATTAAAAAATTTATCTGTATGACTTTGGTAGAAGAAAAATTCAAATTAATGTCTGCCATCTGTCAACTTTCTTTGGACTTAAATATTTTTTTATTGTTTAAGAAACTGACAAAGTAATTGTTAATTTTTTTTTTTATACTTATATTAGCAGTATATATTCATTTTTCTTTTAACATGTATTATAATTATATTAGAAAAGGAAACAGTTTATAAAATGTCCAGTAATTTAAAATTATATAAATTTCTAGCATTTATATTTCATTTTTGATGTAACTTCTAATAAAATTGTTTGATTTAATAACTTGTAAGAATTGTTAAATTTAATTTATTATTGTTTTAGGTTCCAGCACTTGAAACTTCAGATGGCCACTACATTACAGAAAGCAATGCTATTGCTTACTATGGTAAGTAATGTTTGAATTTAACATAATATTATAAAATTTTATTTTTAGTGAAAATGACTGAAATCAAGCTTTGTAATTCACAGTTGCCAATGAACAGTTGCGAGGAAAGTCAGAGCTGGAAAAAGCTCAGGTTATTCAATGGATGAGTTTTGCTGACTCTGAGATTATTCCTTATTACTCAGCGTGGGTATTCCCACTCCTTGGACTTATACCTTATAACAAACAGGTTAGTATTATATATACAAGAAGTTTTACAAACACATAATATACAAGTGTGAAGTTAGAAACATTGTTACATATTTTTTATTTATATAAACTGCAAAAAATGATTAAACATTCATAAAAAAAACATTGATAAAAGCAGTTTTTCTAGAAAAATTTATTTAAGTATGAACTAGTATATATAAGTACATAAATTCTTTAAAGCTGTAGTAACAATTACGTTATTCTTATAGTTATTATTGTTTACAATTACCTCCTTCAAAGGCGAATTTTGTTTTCTTTCAATTTTCGTAACTCTTGGAGGAAAATTAAATGTAGACTTCTACTATTCAAGGCATTTTTTTGATATACAGATGCTTTGTGAGAAGTTTAGAAACATCATTATTTTTTTCTGATTAAATACTAAATAAGAAAATTCATTTACACTATAGATGATAACTCGAGTTATTTTCATTACTATAAAAATTAGTTAACGTCAGTAATTATCTTTGATAAAAATGTGTCCCAGTTTTATTTTATATACAAGAGTTCACTTTTAGAAAAACAGTTTAAAACTATTCTTTAGGTCAAAAAATATATAACGTTGGTCATGATTTTGCAAACAAATTTATTGTTTAGTTTCAAAGTTAATTCAAATAAATTTAAAAATTTAATAAAAGCAGTATATTTCTTATGATAATTAAGTAACAAATTGATAATTTTCAGAATGTTAACACAGCAAAGGAAGATGTCAAGAGAACTTTATCTATCTTGAACAACTACCTCATCAACCGAACATATTTGGTTGGAGAACGTATATCTTTGGCAGATATTGTTGTTGCCATGTCATTGGTTAATTTGTATAAGTATGTTTTGGAACCAAGTGTGCGAAAGCCGTACCAGAACCTCAACCGATGGTTTCAAACCATAGTTAATCAACCAGAATCCATTGCTGTGCTTGGTGCCTTCAAATTGGTGGATAAAGCAATAGAATTTGATCCTAAGAAGGCTAGTGAAGTACAACAAAAAGTAAGTTTTGAAAATAACTTTTCAGTTTTTTATACTTTTCCATTTTGAATTCTAAATGATTTAGTTCTTTAGCCTAGAAATTGTTTTACTTCTTCAAACGATATCTTGAACACAATCTGAATTTACCTCAAAACCCAAAATATGAATTTGTTTTATTGCAAAATTTTATCTTTTTTCCGGTTAAAAAAATATAAGTGCAGTATTTTTATATGCACTTTTTTATACAATGAATTTATTGTTTTATTAAACATTTAAAAAATTTAAAATCTTGTTACCTGGATTTATTAATGTTTAATTCCGTACCAATCTTCAGGATGCCAAGAAAGAGAAGAAAGAAAAAGAAAGTAAAGCACCTAAGGAAGCAGAAATGGACGCATCTGAAATTGCCTTGGCGCAAGAGCCCAAAACGAGCAATCCATTTGACTCCATGCCGAAAGGCACTTTTGATATGGATGATTTTAAACGATTTTATTCTAATGAAGACGTAGATAAGTCCATCCCCTACTTCTGGTCCAAGTTTGACCCAGAACATTACAGTATTTGGTTCGGAGAATATAAATACAATAACGAATTGAAAATGGTAATTCATAATACTTACTACAATGACAATTTTTTCAAGTTATGATAATCTTATTTTCAGTGTATATTATAATAAAGAGTATCAAAGTTATATACTGTAATTTAAAGTCTGAACAATTAAATTATTACTTTTCAAATCCAGAATAACCTGATTGGTAATAACTTTAAGTTTAACTTTAATTTTATAGTATACGTTTTAGAGTTTTTAAGAAGCTACTATTTTTATTTACAATATTAATATAATATATATAATATAATATATTTAAATTAATATAAAATAATATATTTTTGGTTGAATAGACGTTCATGTCCTGCAATCTCATAAGTGGAATGTTCCAACGTCTCGAAAAGATGCGAAAAGCTGCTTTTGCTAGTATGTGTCTCTTTGGAGAAAATAACAATAGTTCAATCAGTGGCGTTTGGGTTTGGCGTGGCCATGATCTTGCATTTACAGTACGTGTTACATTGAAAAAACAAATACTTATAATACTGTTTTATAGTAATTAAATTTACAAATCTTAACCGACATTTCTTTTCTACAGTTGTGTCCAGATTGGCAGGTCGATTATGAGTCTTACAACTGGAAAAAATTAGACCCATCGACGGAAGAGACTAAAGAACTGGTTAACCAGTACTTTAGCTGGATCGGCACTGACAAAGAGGGACGCCAGTTCAAAGAGGGAAAGATCTTCAAGTAAAATTCATCTAATCATATAAAAATCATATTATTGATAAATAAATCTATAAAAAAACAGTGTGTAACATTGAAATATTTTCCCGGGTTGTTCCTAATGATTTAGGTGATTCACCTTGATTGATACGGACCTATCTTGAAAATAATTTTAGATTGCTTTTTTTGATTTGTTATTAACGTAAATGATTACAGTAAAAATTTTGGGGTAGAATCAAAGTACAATTTAATACAATTGAATAGATTTGATAATTACGATTAAATCTTATTTTCAGTTGAAGTAAAAGACATAAAAACTTGCACCAAACAAACTTGCAACAAAATTTATCTCTTTCAAAATAATATAATAGAAATAAAAAAATAGTTTTAAAATATGGATTTTCTAAAGAAAAAATAAATATTCAAAAAGAATATCTGTAAACAATTGTTCACTTTATTGTGTACTTCCTTCACTCATTATGTACATGACTAACACACCAGGAACATACGTTATAGCAACTTTCAAAATACGTCTCTCAGACGAATTGCAGTATCAACGCAGCTCATTTTTCAAATTAATTAGAAATACACTCTAATCTTTATTGACGCAACATTCTCTGACGACGTAACCAGTTTCGATCGACGTACAAGTTTTCGCCTAGAAATTCTGAATATGTGTAATTACAAATCAAACAACGTCTGATACTTTTAATACAATTTATAACACCTATATCTGTATATATTAGAGCGTATATAGTTCGAGAATATTACGTAAACGAAGATAAGAATATATTTATCTTAGATACTTTTTAACCTTTCATCTGTGCACTTTCTTTTATAAAACCCAAACGATACTCAATTTTTTTTTATCCGAGGATTCTTTTATACGTCCACAGACGAAGAGTTAAAGCAATTTCACATGTGTGACATCAGAATGCTAGCTTAGTATGTAACATCTATATAGCTCTACATACATGTTTCATGAAGCATTTTTACCCATTCTTTCTTGGATTTCTTTTTGTTACTTTTGAATGTCTATATCTCCACATTTTCTCATTTTTGAAAAAATTATTTTGTCTCAATAGTTTGCACGTCAAATATTTTTCTTTTATCTCGATTCTTGAATCTTACCTATGACCACATTTGCAACATATTTACAGGCTTCAAGCCCTCCCTTACTTGAATATGTACATAATAAATTTATATATATATATATATTAATCAATATTTATTTATATATGTATATTCATTCATTCATTTAAAATATGTAAAGATTCTAGAAATATTGAGCTTTATCTGGTCAGTATACATAATATAATTCCATTTCTTTGAATACAGTCAACTATTGACTTACATTCGTACGACTACTGCATATCAATGTCTGCATATTTTGGTTTAACAATATAAAGTTTTGTAAAAATGATTATAATAGAATTGTAAAAGAAATTCAATAAAAAACTACAGTCATGAAATTTTATGTATTTCTTGCATAATATACATTTTATATAAAGTATATGAAATGTAATAACTGTAGTATGATATTTCTGTTGAATTCTAACTTTATAATTAAAATTTTTACAATAAAACTCTGAATTCATTGAACACAGAGTACATGCATAAGTAAATACATATTATTACAAAAAGCTTTATCATTAATATTATTAACATTTTCATTAAATCATTGTTAAATATTAAAAATGCAGCATGTATTTTTGATTACACATTGTCGAGCGTAATATTGCATAGTAAGAATTTGAAATAAAAGTCGTATAGATGAGTTAACGCTAGCTCAACGGGATTCGTGTTAATATAAGCGCGTTAGGCGAATGCATGTTAGCCAAGAGTTGACCGTATGATCCTTTCGAGACATTAAATAATAAATTGTTAGTATCAGGTTTGTGTAATTTTGTTTGCAGTGCAACTTTGGGTAACAAAACTGCTGGTCTTTGTTTTTGTTGAATTTTTTTTACAATAAAATACAAACTAATATTAATTAATACGAAAACTTTAATTAATAATAATTGAAAGTAAGACGATTACCTATAAAAATCTGTACATGACTACTACGACTTAAATGCTCATTTTTGATAACAAGTAAATAAAATTTAACAAAGTTCTTAGAAATTTTCAGTTTTCTCTCAATTTTATAAAGATCTAAATTTTTGTTGTTTATATCCCAAGTTATCAAACGAAAAATGTATGTTATGAACTGTCAATACATTGTCAGTCATGGTTACACTATTTTTAAATTACTTTTTTCTTTGCGTTTTACGTTTTATTAAAAATCATATATCTTTTTCAAAGTATAGGATTTTTTATGAAAAACAATTATTTATCGTAGGTATTCAAATAAGAGGTTTAATCACACAATCATAAAAAAGAAACAAGATATGGCAATAGCTCGAAACTTAATAAATTTAATAATTTGTTATGTTGATTCAAGTTTTTGGGGTATATAAATGGTAATTTTTGTTTAGTCAATTTTTAGACACTGCAGTTGTGATATCAATAATGTGCACGCTGCATTTAATGTTGCACAGTACCAGACAGCGCTTAAAATATTAGCTCGTTAACGTTTTTATATTAAAATAGTGACATATTAATTACTTCAATTGTATTGTTAAAAAGCTCTATAACACTTTGTAGGAAAGATTGAAAAAGGTTCCATTTAAAATTTAATTTTGAGTTGTAATTTTATGTCAACTAATATACGACGTTTACTTTAATACCATTAGACTATAATCAATTACATTACTTGTTATTAAACATCGTCAAGACTTTGCAATAATTTATTGTTTTAATGGAATTTCAGTATTTAGACGACGATAGACTAGAACGTCGTTTATATACAATTGAGAATGAATATAATAAATTTATAGTGCGTCAATAAAACAAATTATAATTAGTTTACTATTAAATTAGAATAGTTGTAAGAAATTTGATACGCACCATAAGCACTAACACAAGAACATCAACAAAAATTCGATTTTGAAACTTACAAGAAACACTTAAAAAACTAAGTTTACCAAGGTGAAATGTACGTTCAAGTTTTTTGACACTTACGCAAATTAAAAAATCTGTTGTGTTCAAGTTGCTGAAAAAATGGTCAAATATATTCACAATGACGTTAATATTTAAATTCTAAATATTCCAAGTATATACTTTTCTCAGGCACCTGTGAATATTTACAATTCAAAAAAGAAAGTTACAAAAGATGTCCATTGGGAAAGGAGTGTTTCAAAGCAAGCAAAAGTTTTTTGGCAACAGACTTCAAAGACCCCTTTTCTTTGAAATAAAAGACATTTTTGGCGTCTTCTAGGGAGACACTTTCGTTACATTTGTGACATTTAATTTTGCAGTGTCTCGTTAGTCTGTCTACATTCTTGGAAACATTCTTTAACACTTAGTCACACAAACAATTATCTATTAATCGTACAATCGTTCCGACTATCACAATCAATACGTTAAACTTTGCCAATTAAATATATGAATGATCGTAACAATGAAAAATATGTGAACTCTCAACAATGTCAGCAGGTACCAATGGGAAAAGACCAGACAATGCGTAATATGTTTTCAGTGACAATGCAATGCGATCACTAATGTGAATTTTACAAAATTAAACTTGTGTGAGATGTATAAAAATATGGAATCTATAATCAAGTTATATATGTTTATATATATATCTTTGATTAATGCACTCTAGATTTGTAACTACGCATTTTTATGTAATGCCTATGACTTCACATGTCCCTGTGATAAAATCAGATCAAACATAATTGAAGCTCAATTGAAATTCAAACGCTTATTCTAACTTATTATTGGTTACCGATTTTTTTGTTCACCTTTATTCCCATTTTCGCTCAGTCAATTTTTTGTTGATTTCATTCCTGATAAATGCAACAAGAATAACACGCTCATATATACATCGTCCGATTACATCATAAAGACTCTAACGAGATTAACAGTGTTTACCGTACCGTGTATAGTATAAATCTGACAACATGCCTCCTAATTCATATTATTCATTATATGCACAATTATTTCGCTATGAGTGAAATCTAAGTAAACAACATTGAACAGACAAACTAAGGTTGAACTTATCTTTGCACGTCGCACCTAAATATAGAATTATGTCAGCTTGTAATTAGACAAACGCTTTCAAGTAACACTCACAATGAAAATTCAAGTCGTCCGAACTCGTAGAAAATAACTTGAACACTCGTCAATTAATCTAACAATTACAATCAATTTGTTTGTGAAAAATCTATTTACAACCAATGATAAGATAATGTAAAAAGTTCTTAAGAAATTCATTTTCCTTTATTTTATTATTTGTTTATGCTAAAAATTCCACTCTCATCATCAGAATAAGGATCTAATAAAAATGTTTCGACATGTGCAACATTTGTTTGGATTATTATACCTACGTCTTACAAACGTAGCCTAATTTTACGGTAGTTGTTCTGTACAATCTAGTTCTTACATTAATACGAGTTTAATACTTTATATTTTACATATACACTGAAAAACAATACCAGCAAAATTCACTTTTAAAGGCTCTGTGATTTCATCTGTTTCCCTGAACTGTCAAAACGCCTGTATTTATAAAGCAGATTCTGCCTTGTTACTAATTACTTTTTTTTTTTTAATAATTTGAATATTACTTGACTACAAGGCAGAATCTGCTTATAAATACAAGCGTTTTGACATTTTAGGGAAACAGCTGAAATCGCGGTGCCTTTAAAAGTGAATTTTGCTGTTTTTTTTCTCAATGTACGGTAACTACAGATCAATTGGTAAGAAATCATTTAAAACGTGTCATTGTTGAATAACAGTGAAACAACATTTTCATTTGTTTCTTTGCCTGTTTGCTTTTAGAAACTTATTTATGAAAAACATCTTTTGATTATTGATTTTTATTAATTTATGCCAAAAACAGGTGTAATTCAAATTTAAAACAGACGGAAGATGGCTGATTTTACATTGATTATTTCACTTGAATTAAAAGTGAAAGTTAATAGTTAGTCGTTGTAGTTAATTTTTAAAAGTCAGAATGATTTGTATCATAATTCATGTTGTCTGTTAAATTTTGCAGGAAAGGTAAGAGAAGACCAAAAAAACCGTAGTTACCAGCAGTAAAATTTTTGATTCAGCAGCCGAAAGTATACTATAGCTATTTACAATGTATATATTCTCCAATCTTGTATCTTCGAGATTGAATTCTGAATTTTTTAAATTATTATATACGACGAATATATGCGGTTATCACTTTTTTTTAGAAAATTCTTTAAATTGTGAAAAAATAAAAATAAAAACAATGACAGTTATAAGCTTGAAGAAAATTGATAATTATATTAATTACAGATGTAAAACTAATTGTGCTGTATTTTTATACAGCAAAATCAATTGATTTATAAAATTGTTTTTATTTTTATATCGAACAGAGATATTTCAAACTGATATGTAAATCTGCCAAATGAATCAGTGACGACATGTGTTAGTGATGACAAGAGTTTCTGCCGACAGAAATCGTTTATCTTCCACAAATTACCAAACAAGAGAAAAGGAATGGCTTTCAAAAAGATCACCGAAAGCGCTATAATATGCCTTCGGCTGCTGAGCAGTCATATCATTGTTTCTTTGCAGACGCCGACGGCATTGTAACAACGGTACGGGCAATCGTCTTCGCAGTAAGTAGCGCAGGTGGCGTCGCTGTCGAGCGGATGGTAGCCGGAGCCTGAGTGTATCGAGCTCGTGTAATAACAGAGAATATCTAAGACCTCATTAATGCGCTAGGAGCCCGGCCCGGAGGTCTCGCTGCTGCGCCGCCTGGCCTCCAGTTGCTCGGCAAGCATCACGACCTCCCAGTCATTGTGGCCGCCAGTGGCGCTGGCGCCGGCGCCAGCGCCACTGGCGGCTCCGAAGCCTTCAACCGCGTCTTCGTCCTCCTCTTCGTCATCCGAACGTGAGCTGTTGGACCCGAGGTCGATCGTCACGTCGTCCTTCCACAGACTCTGCGGCTTAATCGACTGTGGCAGATCCTGCAACTCAAGCGTTTCCTCTTCGGAATGCTCTTCCCAGGATCGACGATTGTAAGACGACGAGTCGCTCGAGGCCGGTGAGTGACGGCGTCGAGAGCGCGCTGAAAGTACCGTGTCCACCGAGCCGTCACGCATGAACGGATGCTCTTCGTGCTCTTCATCCGCCAAGTCCTCTTCCATCGAGCCCTCTGCCTCGGTACTGTCATCCGATTCGGGGCCTCGTCTGATACCGCCGTGTTCCAACTCCACGATCCTTACCTGCAGTTGTTTGATGATCTCGTCGCGCTTTCGGATCTCCAACTCCATGGTCGACAAGTGCTGTTCGAATTGATTCTGAATATTATCCTGGAAAGTAATGTAGAATAATCATCAGTTATTTTCATTGTTTTTTTATTAGTTTAGTTTAGTTGTACGTTTAGAAATATTTAGAATTTTGAAACGTTTGTATACATCGAATTTGAATTTTAAGTTGAAATGTTTAAATTAATGTAATATTTGTTTTTAATGTTAATTATTGAAATTATTTATTCATAGTTAACTTCATATTAAGTTAATATTCAATCATTCATAATTTACTCTATATTAATTAATATATAGTTAAAATATATTTAACCAAAATCCACAATTTTGAAATTATAAAATAAGTGGATACAAATTTCATGATGAAAAGTTTATTCGTTATTCCAATTACATTCTAACAATTACAATTTAAAATTGTAGACACGATAGATTCCAAAATATTCACTGCAATGCATTACCGTTACTGTCATTGAAAGGGCATATAAGTCGAGAAAAATGAGCAAACTTTTCTATCACGCAGGGTTATCACACAATTTGTGTCAAAGAGATTTTGCATCAAGTAATCTTGAATCGAACTCGACATGAACTTTTTGGCGAAACTTCCAAGTTTCAAGCGAAATCTTACCCATCTGTCGTAAACAATTTTTCGGATCCCCGTGACCATTTCGCCTAAGCAGTCGTCCTTTCTCACTTCGGATATTTGCAAAACGTCACCACTGCCCGAAGGACGGAAGCTAAGTTTGTTGGGCGGTGGCAGTGGGATTTGCTCTTGCGAATCTCTAAGGTTTTGATCCCCTGTTGGCATAAGGCCAGGTAATTGTTCGGACGGTGGACTTTGTAACGTATATTTATTAAAAGTCACGCTTTTTGATAATTTAGTGTGTCGTGCCGCGTAGCCCTCTATCGTTGGTGCACGCATTAATTTCCTCAAGTCCGTTGTGCTGACCTGCTGCTCGAATGTACTCGAAATTGACGTCTCGGAGCTTCCGGCCCGGCTGCCCATTGAAATTTTCTTCAGTATGCTTTTCATCTTTCGCCTCTCAAATGTTTCGTTTTCCGGAGATAATTGGTTCATCCCAAGTCTCGTGTGGTCCTAAAATAATTGTGTGAATTAGTATAATTCATACAAAATAATGTTTTTGGCGTGGTTGAATGATACATATGATAAATTCATTTTTATATTTCCACTTGAATATTAATATTTACTTTGTGGCATATTCATATTATAATTAATATAAATATGCCACGTTAACGAAACACTTTTGAAAAGGGAGAAAATGACTGAGAATTCATACCTGATTTAATTTGGCAAGCTTCCTTGCATATTCTATGGCTGATGCCTCAGAGTGACTTCTGGTGAGATTCATATCAAATTCCGTGTCGACGGACTCGCCGCAGTCGAGGCTCGAACTCCGGACGGCTTTTTCAAGCTCGGCAAGCTTTTGCCTCTCATTGAGAATCTTCAGCTTCTTAACGAAGGGCAGTCCGCAATATTCGGGTGAAAGATCGTCTACCGAAGCATACATCTTGGTTTGATGTTTCATTTGGACAAGGCTCTGCTTTGTCTGTATGCGTCTGCTCACACTGTTGAAAATGTTATTTTAATGAGTAATTTATATTAGTTATTCAATATTATTCACATTAAACCATTCCTTAATATAATATATTTATGTTTTCCAACCAAAATCAACAATTTTTTTATACAAAAAAATCATATAGTATAATTAATGTCATAAAATTATTAAAGCTGATCTGTCTTTTAAATTTAATTTTCAGCGTTTGAATTACTCTTTCCTGACTATGGAAATTATTTACGTAATTTTAAATATGTATCCAAAAACAGTAAAATTAATGTCTATAAAATGGCGCTTAAGTCAAGGACAATCAATAATTTTCTAAGAGTAATTTTAGTGATGATACTGTTGCTGCTACACTATGAAAAAATTAATTTTGGCGAGATTACTTGTTAGGCGAGTTCTCCTTGGCCTTAAGGGAAGCGTCTTTGAGCATGGCCCAAGGCTTTTTAACAGCGCCGTTGACCTCCTTATCCCGGAGTTCGCTTTCTTCCTGGATGTTTTCCTGTGAGGGTGGGATCTCTGTCTCCTCGGGAATAGCGTCTTTAGGTAGGAGCGGTTCCTTGACGACAGCCTCTTTGTCAGCATGGGTCTCCTGGTCGGCCTTGGGCTTGATCATAAGTAGTCTTTTAAAAAGAGTCTGGTTTTCCTGGGGTTGGGGTGAGTCGACGCCCTGGCCAGCTGCATCCATAAGCGTGCGTCGCTCTTCACGTTCTTGCTTCTCCTTAAAGTTAAATACATATTAACTTTAAAAAGTACTTTAAAGTTTAATTCATATTAATGTAACAATCAAGTATATTTTACTCCAACAAATGCTTTATATACATACACTTGAATATAAAGCTATATTATATACTTTACATTCGTAATTTTTTTTACTTATTATATAATTAAACAAAAAAAAGTTACAAATAGTAACATTGTTATAAATAGTGGGAAATCGACATTCAAACGAAAATACAAATTGTTTTTCTATATCCTAAACAAAAATTTGGCATCAAGATGGTAATTATTACTAAATTAAATATTAAATTATTATTAGTAAGTATTAAATTAAGACATTGTTTTAATTGAAAGGAATGTCAGTGTACATCATAGACTTATCGATAATATTTTTGACAAGCACAGGTACTCTCTAACTATAGTTAGGTATACCTTGAGCAGCCTGAGCCGGGTAAGCAGCGGCAGACCGGCGCCGAGTGGCGACACCGGCGGCTCGGCGGCGACGCTGGCGCCATCGTGGCCCTCGTCGATGCGCGGCTGCCGGCGCAGTGGCGCCGCCCGACTCGTCAGCGGATGCAATTCCACGCACTCGTCGGTCCTGCCACTGCGCCGACTTTTCCGCAGGGCGTTCTTAAGGCCCTTGACGTCACTGCGCAATTTGTCAACGATCCGCTTGCCGGCGCTGTTGTCCGACGAGTCGTGGCCCGGTGATGGGGGCTGTCTGGCTGCGCGCGCCACCCTCTGGGCCTCCATCAGCCTCTTCCGGCCCAAGTTCTGGAGAATTTCCTGTGCCTCCGGGTAGTCCTTCATCGCTGCCAGCACGTCTTCTCGAGACAAACTGAACAACTCCGAGTAACCAACTGAACGCACGTCCGCCGTTCGCCTGAAATTTTCATTCCATTAACATTTTTGTCGACTGTTTTTGTCAACATTTGTAGTTCATGTCTTTTCTATTGCAAAAAAAAATGTAAATTTGAAATATGTATAATTTAAAACTAAAAATGAACTTTAAAACTTGACCAGTAAATTGCCAGTATTATGAATTTGCTCTTACTGAAATTGAATGTTAGAGAATATAATTTAATAAATTATTATATTACTCTGATGACACTTTTTATAATTTTTGATTTCAGTTTGCATTGTGAATAACTTTACATCTTCAAACTGAAAAACAGATTACAATTTTTAACATTTTTGTTTAAATTTCTCACTTAATATTATTAATATTCCCAAATTTAAAACTTCTGACTAAATTAAATCTACTTTTTTTTATAATTTACAGCCGTAATTTAAGTTTTAAACGTTTTTGTTTGTTTTTCATATATTACTTACTTATATTTCATATTACATTTCACAAAAATTTGCAATCCTCATTTGATACTATAAAAACGGATTGCATACAGCAAGATAAGTCTCTATGAAAAATACAAATCTATAAATTTGTATTGCTAATAATAATAAAGATATGAGCAAATCCTCTTTTTTCACTTAAAAAAGTATCTTTTAACATACGTTTTATTGTTGACGTTATTTCAATAAATATCGGATACATGGGAGAACGTCTTATCAAACGAAGAAACTGGTCGATCGAATGCACGAGTTTCCTCTTAACTCGAAGGAGCTAATCTTACACACGCGACGCGGAGTAACGTTTCGTACAAAGGCCGATATATTCGGATGTCAGGCGAAGAATATTTCGAGCAGGATTCGGAATAACGAGAGCCAAAATAATTTGCCATCTCTTTGCGATTCGACAACGCATGAATTATTGAATGGAACGGAGCCGGCATCGAATTTCATTTCCAAGCGCACCGAGTGCTACTTCGTCATCGTTGTTTATCGCGGCAACATTTCCCGGGGGCATTTAATTGTATGCGCAAGGTCTTACTTGTTTAAGCCGTCCAAATTGAGAATGCCAATCTCTCCAAAAAAATCTCCGGCCTTCATCGTCGTGAGAACCCTTCCTGTTTCGCTGATAACTTCTAATATGCCATCCGCTATAATGAACATTTCTCTTGCCACTTCACCTTTGCGGCATATAGAGTCGCCCGGTGTAAAAATATAGGCTTTCATTTTCAGGACTAGGTCATGCAGAAATTCCGGCTGGCATTCCTAAAATAAGAATAAAAATTAGTCACGCTAAGTCGAACTCATTACCAAAATATATATATATTTATATAATTAATTGTTATTTGTTTATTTGTTGTAATTTAGACTGTATTTTCCTCAATATGTTTTCTACTTTTGGCAGGGTTCTTTTTTAGTATAAAAAATACTATTCTACGGAAAAGTAAGACATGAATTTTATCTATTTATGCTCTTCATTTAACATTGCGTCAAATGAAGAGAATGAATTTAGCGTACACGCAGGGAAAAGGTCACGTTGAATTAACAGTAATTTGTTTCGTTAGAAAAGAAGAGCATTTCATTGTAGTACTTTTATTTTATAGAACCGATAACAATATTATATAGAGTTGTATTTTTTTTTGCAACAGTAACAGAAAATCTCTAATGAAGTGGGAGTTGGTTTAAACTCGAAAGAAAAATTAATGTTTCACTCTGAAAACTCCGTTATTACGCCAGATATTTTACAGTGTGTTCCCATTGCAGCGGATACTTAAATCAGAAAGTTATTTGAAATGAGAAAAGAAAATTCGCAGGCGGTATTAAGTTATCTTTTTCCCAATAAAGAAAGCAGACGACTAAAAAATTGTTGACTTAAACTTGATTTGAAATCGCATTCAAATCTAAAGGCATAATTTTTGCGTTCAAAGGCATAATTACTGTTACGTATATTTACAGAGCATAAATTTGACCTTTTTCTTTTGTTGAAGTTATAGCATAAATAGGAAAAATCTTTTTGTTTAAAATGAAAGATTAATAATAATTAAAATTATCATTATAATTTATGTTATTAGTCCAAGATTTCCGATTAATTAATCTACAGTTCCAATATTAATTTAGTACAGGATAAGAGTTTTGAAAGATACTCGAAGAGTTCCAAAACATTAAGGACTCCCTAAAAATTTCTGAAAGTTTCAAAGAATTCATACAAGTTACTTGGAAGTTCTTCGGTTTTGTCGCATTTTAAAGAAATCTGAGATAACCTTAATCTTTAAAAAATTATACATTTAAATCTTAGATAATGATTAATTCTCATATTTAACTATAATAATAATAATAAAATATAAAAATATTTAACGCAAATTAAAACAATTACGTAATTAAAGTTCTACATTTGGCAATTCTTTGCAAAAAGTAACTGCGAATATTAAGAAGATTCAAAATTATCTAGCGAATCTTTTATTTCTGTCGTAACTGTTGAAAAAATGTTACATCTTGGCCAAAGTTACAATCTTCTTATTGCGTGAAAAGTGCACTCTAAAGAAACGGTGTTTCACTGGAGCTCACGGTAAAATGTGCATATTTTGTCAGCGTCTCGACGAAAGAATTAAACTTTCTTTTTTGGTAAATACAGAAGCGTTTTATGTGTCTAATAGCACGGAATAAAAAAGACAAGATGATTTGCTCGGGAAACGCTATTCCTGCAGAAGTGGCATGTGCACTTTTTTCGAATGATAATCTGAGCGTGAAACTACGAATTTTCAGCCACGGCATTTGTATTTTATCGCGAGAAAAATGATATTTCATAAGTCACTCTTATTTCTAACCAGCTCCATCGACGGCAGACTTTATTTAATTGAACAATCAACAATAAATGACAAAATTAATGATACATTAAAATATATGAATATATATAATCTTTCATCAAATTTGACAGTAATATTTCACCTTTAAAAACATATTTTGCAGAAAATTACGTAATACGTGCGACTGAAATTTGATGAACTAAGCTGGCGAATTGCCGTGAGATTATCGATAACGCCACCGAATGAGCAACGAAAGACACGTAATAAATCGCGTAATTAAAATATTCCGTTATTATCGGCTTGAGAAAATTATGCGAGCGCGGCTTCGCCGACCAAATTTGCATGGTTTATGTTGAACCGTGCATTTCAATTCTGTATTATCGCGAATAGATATAATGGGATTATTTCAGTATAGTTTAGCTTTAAGGATAATAATGCCACAAATATTGTAATCATAATCGTAATTGATTTTCAATTACACCAACAATTTTAACCCAGGTTTAGTAACGATGCTTGTGCATTCAATTGCGAGTTACAATTTGCAATCGAATTTTCATGTTTCTGATTTGCGTCAATATTTACGCTGTGTAAACTCTTCTATTATTTCCGTCTGTGCACGAAGCTTGAAAACAGGACTGGTGAATAAAGAAAATAAGATGGAATTATTTATTCGATCTAGTTATATTTCCTTCTTACTTCCTTTGCGTTGTTTAAACGAACTATGTTTTCTTCGATAACTGTATAGTCTAACTTTAAAATTTAATTTTTTTTAATTTCTCACGAGATATTCTGAATTGAGTGGAATTTGCAAAACAATTTTCAGTAAAATAGAATAAAAACATTTTTAAACGTCTTCTTGCGAGAGAAATTGTTTTTCTTGAAATATCCAAGAAAACAATCTTTGCAGGCGAAATGAAAAATTTAACTCGAAATTGCTTTTCGTTCCTTTTATTTCACATTTCGGACTTCAACCACATCCATCCTTTTAGAGTTACAAGGCATTTAAGTAGTAAAGGAAGAATGTGGTGGAAATTTTTGATATGGTTTAATCTTTTGATTTTATTTACTGGCAATTCCGGGTCCATTGACTTATTAATCACCGAATGCCTATCAGCTGGGTGTTAACAGTATATACATATACATGTAAAAAAATCGGCTCACCTGAAAGATGGTGACTTTCTTCAACACGGACAAGTTGACGTGTAGCGCCAACTCAGTCTTGAGCTTGTCCGGGAGTAGACCGAGGGCAGTGTTGATGTCGCCCCCGCCCTGTATGCGACCTCGCGACCAGCTGTAGTCGTACCACCTTAAGACCCGGCGCTTCATGCCACCGGGTACCTTATGATGCCTCATATACGTTTTCGCGCCGTCTAACAGCCGCTCAAACTCGAGCCGATTAGCATTGCGGTTCGTAATCACGTTGCCGACTTGGCCGACAATCGTCGCGAATATGAAGACCCCGATTAGGTAGCTCACTATCGTAAACACGTATCTGCGAACCAGACAGAAAGGTCACCATCAGTCTTCATCTTGCTGCCCACCGAGGCACGGACGAGCGGCCCCCGCCGGAGCCTTCTTTCTCCAACCTCGTTCACTTCGCATCGCTCTTACCCTCTCGCTCGTCTCCTCCTCTCTCACCACTTTTGCCTACCACTCGCTACCAATCTACCCTCTTCATCAGTCTCTCGCATTCTCACGCGTAAACCCCGAGTAGTAGGGTTGTAGACCCCTGCGTACATATGTTGATAGTTGCATTGTCTAACAAGAACCCATTGAACCAAATGGACCTAGATTTGGTTCAGCTTTGATCAATTTCAAGTCCAGATTAATTCAGTCTTATTTCCAAATCTGGCTCTAGTCTAGACCTAGATTCGCTCAAGATCAACGATTTGGATCAAATTTGGGCCAAATGTTTTCGAGGTAGATTTTTAGACAAAAGGATCTTGACTAGTTCAAATGTGGTTCTAGATTTGGAGTTCAGTTGGATCTTCAATAGGAAATAAACCATCTGGGGTCCTATGTAGGAATTTGATACAGGTTTTTATCGAAGAAGGCCTAATCTAAGAAACCAGTTGTAATTCTGGATGGGAATTCAGGTTGCTTCGGAATCTATCTATGTTCTTATAAGTCTGATGATTCCATCAGGTTTTCCGTCAAGGTTTTTAACAAAAATGTCACTAGAAGTTCAACGAGGAACGTTAATTCGAAAAGATCTACAGGAGTTTGATTAGGATTTTAAGCTGAAATTCAGATAACTGAAGAATGGAGCTAGAAATAGGTTTCTTAGTGGTTCGGATTACTTACTTTAAGTCCTATTTCCTTTCCTTTGTAGGTTTTTAAATTGAAATCCTACTACTTCACATTTCCTAATACAAAATAAAGTGTCGATGCTGAGCTTAATTTCAAGACAAGCTGACCTCTGTAAGATCTCTGTTGAAGAGGATACTAGTTCCCAATGTTCAATTAGCCTATTGTTTCGTGAAATCTCGGAAATCTAACTAACGCGAAATCTTTGTACCGGCGATTAAGTCGATTATCCACTTGGGCTACAATTGACGCTAATTTTGCTTTGAGGTGAAGCTTCAAAGGAGAGTAAAACGCGAACGGAACTTCAACGATCGGACCACTTTAAATTTCAAGTTACTTGTTTACTTTTGTTTGCTTTGAAATTGTGGACGAACGCAGGAATTCGCCAACACGAAGGGTAACTAAATCTTGGTTGTGGGTAGAAGAAAGGCTGGGAATTCATCATCTGAGATTATTTTACCGTAAACCGTATGTAAATCATTTGTGTATAAATTGATTATGATAATCAACAACCGCGATGGTAGCAGGCGGGATTCGAGCCCTGCATCATCGTAGGATTGTTAGTTATTCATGGATACATAGTATATTTAATAAATTTTAGATACCTTTGCAATAAATTGTCGTTGAAAATAAATTCAAATTTTCCAATCCCAGAATTTATTTCGCCGAATATGTTTCAGTATGATTTACTGCAAAATTTGATATTCGATTTGTGACGGTCAAAAACCGATTCAAGACCGTGACCAGGCTTTCCGGCTATGCTTAATTTGTCTCCAACACAAAGCCTTTTCACGCAACTTTAATCCCAAATCCTAATCCCCGATAATTCTTTCTTAGCCTCGAGTTCGCTAATCGTTTAAAAGACTTAGGAAAAAAGCGAGTCATGGAGCCGGTCGAGCCCAGTTAAGGCAGCTACTCGGGGTTTACCTTCCGTCAACATCCATCCGTTTTCCACTTTTTCTCACACCCATTCATGACCCCTCACTCCGTTCAGCCCGTAAAACCCAAGTAATCTGTATACCCCGCTCACAGCCGTTGTATTTTTGCTTCGCCCTTTTTTCTTCCCTTTCGTTTCCCTCGCCGAGTTGTGTCCTTTTCCGATCATCCGTTCGTTTGCGAAACGTGACTATCGCGGCGCTCGAGTGTTTAAGGGACGTTTCGTACTTGTCTCCGCGGCGTTAAACGGAGGTACTACTCATGGCTGATCTGCGGAATTCTATGCATGCGCAGGATCGGGGATAAGGCGTGACAAATGTGCCGTTTTATAAGGTGCCGCACCGGCTGAAACTATGTGTTCATTAAATGTTTAGCGCCGGTACTTTGCTTTCGAACTTGGAGCGACGTTCGTTCTCCCGCACGGCGCAGCGAAAAAGAATGGCCGGGCGATCAATTTGTCGACGACGTCGGCACAGATAAACGGTTTCGTGTTAATTCAGGCGGAACGATGTAAAAAGTTGAGAAATCTGGTGTATTCTTCGGCGTTGCGAAAGTTTTATTTTTAATACCATTAATGTTTTACTTAATGCACTTATTGCACTGCAAATTCATAAAGTAGTTGGAATAAGAAGTTAAGTAGTTTTTGCAACAAGTGCGAGGGAAGTACTGTAATACTGTATTTCTTGCCTTTGAGCAAAAAAGTTGATTTCTAAGTTTCCGATATTAATACTTTCTGATACTTCTGTACTTTTTCGCTCTAGAGCGGAAAAGTGTGTTTTGCCGTCCTAGAGCAGGAAAGTAGCATTTATGTGACCAGTTGAATGGAAATGATAAACAGTACCTTCTTGTAACAAAAAACATTTTGTTGCTCAAAATGCTATTCCAAGTTACTTTTATTCTGTGAAGAGTGGTTTAACCATTTTTATTTCAAGTGGTTCGTAAAATATTTGTTTTCCCAGTGTAATTTTATCTAACACTGAGAGAATGAACAAGTAAAAGATGTTATTTAAACGGTACGTCTTTTAAAATAAAGCATTTTCAATGGTAAATAATATGTGATCATTTAAGTAGTGAAGTGTACTTTATTTTGAGTTGAAAAGACTGTTGTAAATTATGCACACCTTTGATGCGTTTGATGATATTTCAGCATATTATCTTTAGGGCAAAAGATTTCAAATTTAAATTAAATTTACAGTGAACCGAACTGATACTTTCAGGGATGTTTTCAACTAGAAGTTTGTGTGAATTTCGCTCGATTATAAAGGATGTGTGTTTGGAATAGAGTGAAACTCATAAGTATACGTAAGCTCCATGGCATTCACGCAAACAAACTCCCACGCTGATAATGGATTATAACGATTACACAAAATGCAAAACGAGAATGTAAATGCATCGAGCAATAATCGTCCAAATAGCATGTAAATTTCACTGGACTAATATAATAAATCATTCATCTATCGCTAACGTTCGTTAAACCTCGGATTGTATTAATAAATGTTTTAGTGGACAACGATGCTAATTTCGATGAAGAGACTCGGTTAATCATATTATAAATTAATTATGTCATTGGTCGAATGTTCAAGGAGAATAATTACGTTTGAAAAAAACGATTTAGTTTTCAGCGAAAGAATTGGTTTAAAAGATTTTTTGTTGAAAAGTGAAAAGTTGAAAAAATCGCGTTGATGAAGATTTAAAAATTTATGATATTCAGGAAAATTTATCGAAAATTGTATACAATATTCCTCAATTTCAAACTTGTGATGCTGGTATTTCAAATTTCAGTTTTTCAATAAAAAGTTTGCGATGCAACCAAAGATAGTAATTTTTTCGATTGCATTTGTCTCAGTGTAATAATAAATAGTTTTCACGAAAACAAAGAATTCTTGTCTGAATTCTGTTGGCTCGTTTTTGCATTTAACTCTTGTGATTTCAGTGCGCAAAATAACACCATGCGTATGCAAATGCGTCTTCACTCACAAAACGATTCATTGTCATGTAAACGAAAGCGCACAATCAATATTCCGTGATCGCAATAGACTTTAAATATACGCGTGCGAATTTCGATCGAATTTTTCCTCTTAGTATGTTCGCGATTATTAAGCGTACTTCTGTCAATGTGGGTGAAAATTATTAACATCTGATATCAAAAGATAGAAAAAAAAAACTTGAAATTAAGGTTTATAAGTCCTCGTTGGAAATTTAATTTCACAACTTTTTTCTTTGAAATACTGCATTAAAATTCAAGTTTTACTAAAAATTAATTAAAAGTATAAGTTGAATAAATTAAGTCAATCAATTATACCGACATTAATTAAAAGTGTAGTTTTAATTTCTAATTTTACAAAAGTTTTCTCGGTGAAACCGATTTGAATTGAAAAAGTTTACATGATTCAATTGTGTTTTCAAGGTTTAGTACTTAACGTTTAATAGCTAGAAAGATAACTTATTGAATCATGGATAAAACTTGAGATTAAAAGACATACAACGAAACAGTTCGTAGTTTATGATTCAGCCGCATTGTTTTGCAGAAATGTAGTTACTGTTTGGCAAAACTTATTATTTTATTAGAAAAGTTGTAATGTTTGTGGAGATATTATAGAAGGTTTTACATTCCCTTAATCTGTGATGAGTTGGAGTTACGATGAACTTTAGAACGGCCAATTGTTAAAGCAAGCTCTTAGACGTATGACAAGCGACGGCCAACATTTATTATGACGAGTAAATGTTTAAGAATATTGTTGAAATGATTTTAGTGACAAAGACCTTTTTCTTATTTCTGTAAACTTTTACTATTCTAAAAACTTGTATTATTACTATTATGATTATCATATAACAACTGTGATATAATATTATTATGTATATATATTATACTTTTTCCCCTATTATTATCTATTACATATTATATGCTACTAAAAAACTGCGATAAAAGGAAAAATTTAAAAAAGGACTTGAGAATCATTTCACATTAACTTGGTCATAATCCATCTTAGGCAGATGAGTCTGCTGGTTCACAGAGAATGAAACTTTTTTAACGTTCAATCATGATCGATGGATTTAAATGAAGCGAAAACAATTTGGCGTTTGCCGTTATTATATAGTAATATGATAAATGACTATATCAAATAACGCATGCTACTTTGCTCTCAGCATTGAGCCTACCGCATTAAGGGGTGATAATGTGAGGTTTAGATTCGAAATCGCAGTCGAATTATAAACAAGTGTGATGAATCGTCAAATCTGAAACGTCTGCTATCTATTATCATTTTTCAAAAAAGTCTTTGCAAAAATTTCGATGGTTTCGATGGTCGAATAATTCTTGTAATACAAGACCAATTACCGATTAAAGCTTTGCAAAAAAGAATTGTGAATTACTTTAATATATTTTATTGTTATTAAATAAAATATTAGATAATTTATTTTAATGGATTTTTTAATTAATATATTCATACTAAGACATAACTGAAATCACTATTTAGACTGTAAATTTAAATATTCAATTTAACTAAATAGATAGTAAAATCAAATAACTAGGCAATAAATAATCATTAATATCTCGATATTGATCTCGATAACATAGTCAATCAATTTATCTTGAAATGCATGGATTATTAATTGAACTCTGCATTTCCGTCAGTGTAAATTTTTTCTCTCGATGCAGCTGCCGGACATTTTTTCAGCGTATTTGCAGAATTGCCGTTACGTCAAGTTCACGGCGCGGGATATTAATCACTTTAAATACCTCTCTCGGGCTCATTTATCGAAACTCTTCTTAAATGTATTTGTAACTTGAACTTGGATCTTTTCTGCCAGTAGTCGAGAGCGATCGTTAAATTCTCCACGGCGTAGGATTCTGTGTAAAAAATCGTAATTAATTGTCTTTATCCTGCGCCTTCGCGTTATTCAGACTCACTAACGCTGCAAATTATGTTAATCGTTTTACAATATAATATAAACGAAATATGCACGGTCCAACTGAGATGCTTTAAATTACATCCGACGAAGAGTATATTTGCGCAATAATTTTGATGATTATTCATTAACCAATTACAATTATTTAACAAGTTCGTCAAGTAATTAGAGATCGTTGTAATAATTTGATGTGCAAATTTGTTAGTGTATTAATAGATCACTTTTAACTTTGAATACTGTTACTACGCGCAGTGAAAATAATAGAACGAGTATAAATAATAATAATAG
>JABFOV010000028.1:0-74203 GCA_022817685.1 Aradophagus sp. ZL-2020 | reverse complement strand
CCTTAGGACGGTGAGTTCCACCGTCCGCTTCCTTGGTCCGTAAAATAGCGTACACGTAAAATGTTAAGGGGTTAAAGCAATTGTTTTTTGTTGCCGTGCTTTTTTGGGTCGGCGATTTTTAATTAATGTGATTTAAGGCACGACCAATTTTTTAGGAAAATTGATTCTGAAACTGTGTCATTTGAAATGTCATTCTTTAAGAAGCGCGATTTTCAGCGCGACAGGACCCGCATGAACAACGCGTGATAAAAAACTCACGATCGCTGACGTGCTTTAATTTCGATTCGCTCGCGTTATTCTACGCGTGTAATGATGCCGCGGCCGAAACAATGACACCTTTTACGCCAACAAACAATAGGATAAATGAATCACGGAAATTTAATTATCCCAGCAATTAAGATTTACATATTTTATTCAAATTTAACGGCGGTACCAAAATGGTTTGACATTGGCATGCATCTGCTCTTACGTTGCATGTTCTGATCTTGTTCGTCGCTGATTCGTGTATCTTTTTGCACTTATAAATTAATAATACATTTTTTAAAAACAGAAAGCTGAAGCTCATCTAGGAACTTATCTGGGTTCCCGTGCGATTTCATTAAATCAAAACGACACGAGAACCTAAGAGATTCTGGGTGATTAAGGTTTCTTCTTAAGATTCCAAAATTATCTATTACAATTATTATGCAATTAGATGAAAACTTTAGAGAATTATGTAACTACGGTATTCGGGACTTATACGATAATATTATTTCCAATAACATATACGCATACTTATATAATTATAATTGTAATTGTAAGTGATGTTGTTGCCCATCAATGCGTGGAATATTTTATTATTCTTTTTTGTTTTGAAATATCTGTCTAAACTCAGATATTCGTATCTGAGAAATAATTGCTTCAACAATTTATTTCTCTTTCGTCGGGCTAGGTTTAAAAAAAATTCATTTTCATTGATTAACAGTTAATACTGTTTTGAAACTTACATTTATAGACTAAATTGTTACTATTGCCATCTATTTTTTTAGTATAAAATATATATAAGATTGAATTTTTTTTTTCTTTTATAACAAATACTTTAAACAAAAACCATATTATCTACTTACAAATTATCCTACTTCGTTGTGTACTTCAGAAGCGAATGCTAGCCAAGGGGATGTCATCGAGATTTCTAAAAATTAATTTATCAGTTTGATATCCGCTCCTAAAAAGAAAATGTAAAATAATATATAAAATTACGTCGATTCAGAAATGTTAACGAGCTCGCTTTAAAACGGGTCGTAACATTCGGTTTCAAGAATGAGCAAACAAAACTTTTTTTATTCCAAAATTTACTTGAATAATATTCATTTAACAGAGTGTATTGTCCACTTAAATAAAGAAAGAAAATGCTAAATACGTCATTCTTGCTTCGATAAATACTCAAATTATCCGATTTCTCTATTATTTCTAAATGTGTCGTAAGTATTATATATAAGTTAAATATATATTATACAAAACCGTGAAATATGTTTTAATGTTTTTACAAAATACGTACAAAAAGGTGTATAAAAAGAAGTGATGGAAAATGCCCGAAAATGATTGGTGGCTCACGCGACGAGCAAGACCGCGCACTCTTTGTCAACTGACATGTCCCGACAATTGTAACAATGTCTCGAAATGCTCGTCGTTCCTCCATCCACTGTTGTTTCGACACAGATAAGCGAAGAAAAATGTTTGGCCACTTTTTTCGTCGCCAACGAAAAATCCACGTATCGATCCATCAATCGATTTTCACAATGCTATCGAATGAACTTCGGCGCTGAGAGCTCGGTACTTGATACTGTTTGCTTTGGCTCAACTGATAAGAATTTTGTTTGCACCTTTCCACTTTTTTTTCTCTTTTTCCAAAGCGCCATCAACATTTTGTCACATGTCACTTTCATTTCCCTCTTCTGATTTGATCATAATTATTATATAATTAATTTCAATTGTACATCTTTGAATAGTTATTTTGTCCTTGAACATGTTGGTTCGTCACTGCAAAAAGGTTCTAAAACTTTAAAAAAAAAAAAAAGTTTTTCGTATTATATTTTCTATTTCGTATTATATTTCGTAAATATATTTTCTTTTAAGTATAATATTCATCAATTATTTATAAAGAAAGATAAAATTAAGTTTAAATTTGAAATAGTTTATTGATAACGAATCAATTGTTCACGTTATAAAGGTATAAATGTTCCGCAACGGTTGCGCGACGAAATAAATAATCCCGCGGTGTACATAAATGTATGAAATAATTGATAAAAAACAAGTGCATTGTAATTGTAATTATTTATTTCAAATGTGGTTTGTCGAGTTTTAAAGTAAGTCGTAGCGCGAACAACAAGGATATTTATAATTCCGAAGAATTATAAAAAATCTTTAAACTTTTGACACTTTGCAATTTATGCACGAAATTTCGTTTTCTTCAACTTCTTTTTTAATTTCTTGAACTTAAAATTTGTTCTTTTCTGAATAATAAAGTATAAAGAAATAAATCAATTGAATTACATAAAAAAATCTTGATGAAGTGATGAAATAAACTCGCTCAAGATACCGCTTTAATAATAAAACATTAATTTAAACTGCTTTTAACTGAAAAATGAAGATTAAAAATTAATTTGATTATTAATATGAATGTTATTATAAGCACAATTATTTCGAAACTAAATGGCGTTATTATAACGAATGTGCACCTTAATTGGTTAATTGTCATCGCGCTTCACGAGTCAAGTATTATGCAGATAAGTCGGTTTATTTATCAATAATCAAGATTACTGATACGCTTTATTATCGACGTTATTTCGAAGTGTTTCGCCAGCTTTATGACACCTTTTTATCGGAGTAGTTTAACGGCGAAAACGCATAATCACAAACAGTAATAAGTTTTTCACATTCTCTTATCAACAATTTTCGATTATTAACTTATTTACGATTTCAATCTACTTTATTTAATAAGAACAAAAATAAAATATCAAATATTAAAATTATGTCTGTTCTCAAATAAAAAAAATTAACACTACATGTTACATAATATAATAATATTAAAATTTATTAATATATAATACATAAAGTAGCCCTAGTAAAACGAAAAATATATTGTTAATATATTAATAGTATATTGCTAATATATTGATTTGAATTTTATTATTTTAATTTCATTTTAAATAAACTTTTCTTTCAATTATTATGTGTTTGTAAAGAACACTTTTAATTTTATTTTTAACTGTAATTTGTATTTTAACATCAAATATCGGGTTTGAAAAAACTGTAATGCTGAGGAATCGAACTCATGGCCTAATGAATCACAGCATTAGACCCTAACCATTAAGCCATTGCAAGATATGGTCAGAATGTTAATATTTTGTAGCAAATGAGAAATGTTTTTGTTAGTATGTTGATATTATACGGTCATTATATTGACAATATATTCCTAACTGCAAACATATATTTCAGTTTTCAAAACATTGTTAGTGTATTATCACTATATTAAAAACAAACCAGCCATAACTCAACAATATATTGATATTATATTGACAATGTACTGACAATATATTAATGATATATTGTCAGTATCTTGCCAGCTATACAAATGTACAGAAATTTAAACATATATTATTAGTATATTAATAATACACTATTCATATAATAAAAATATACTTTTAATATACTAATAATATACTACTAATAGATTAATACTATAATGACAATATATTTTTAGTATATTTTAGAAAAATAATATATTGTTAATGTAGTAAGAATATATTTTTCGTTTTGCTAGAGAGATATTGATAACAAAGAAAAAATTTCGGTGGTCAATTTTTCAAAGTGATTACTGAATTGCTTCGAATGAAAGTAAAGTAACATAATGAGATCATCCGAAGGAGGGAAAGTGCGAAGGGGCATTCGAGAAGACGGTTAGTTATGCATGTATACCAGAGAAAAAATCGTATGGCCATTAACATACTAAATGACGAGCTTTGACGCAACTTGGCAAGCCGTGATGACACGAAGGACGCGCGCCCCACAAGTCAATGATTGTAAATCCATCATTCTCAGTAGAAACCCCTTTTATCATGCCGACAATTATTTCTTTCTTAGGAAAATATACAATTTCTTTTACGATGATCGTTTCTTCAATCATTACCTTAATTACGCAAAATATTTATACATATTTCAATAATATGTATAGTACAATTTTAATATCTTGTATTTATCAGTGAGACAATATTTTTATTTTTTATTGTATATACATGTATATTCTATAAATATTATGCGCAATCACAGTATTAATTATTTTTGCTTGAATATTTTAAAGAGTGGCAACGATGACACTCAAAAATAAAAAAAAAAAATAAAGAAACCAATAAAATTAACAATAAAAAATAGTTGTTTTGCGAGTTTCATTTTTTTTATATCTATCAGCGCTCGGTTGGGCCAGGTCGGGCAGCAGCAGCGCCCCTACGCTTGACCAGGGAACTAAAATTCTCACGTCAAGTTTTTAGACAGTCTGTATCGTCTGTACTCCTTGTCCCCATCATGTATTGGCTCTTTTTTTATCGCATGATTTGTATGACCAAGTCGCAAGACCAGTAAAAACTGTTTGAAAATTTTTATTAATTAATTACTGGCGGCTTTAAATACCAAAGAATTTTAATTATTTTCTAACATTTACTATAATCTCATAGTAACTTAATTATGTCAATTAATAGTTCAGAAAAGGTAGGGAAAATAAACAAGGAAATGCTTGCAAGAAGTTTTGTTTACATTTTGTTGTTTGCGGTCTTATGGTTATTGTGATAATTCAATTACATTTCATAATAATAAATCAATAGTTATTAATTATCGTTTTGCAGGTATCAAAAAGTATAGAAATTTGAAAAAATAAAGATAGTCAAAAAATATATATTAAAAAGCAAAATGTCTGAGAGGGTGGGCACTTGTTACTCAATGTGCCCAATAAGTGAAATAAATCTGTAAGTTACCCCATGAAACTAAATTAATAAACCTTTTTTATTTTTAAGTGATAATAACATTCTGTTCGTTGTATTTGCATTTGATTAAATTATTTTTCCAAATATTTGCAGACGGGAAAAAGAAGGGTTGCTGCATATATTCGAAGCAGATGAAAAATCACTGCAGCGAAAAAGCAAATTGAAAGCTAATGCTTCGAAAATGGTTAAGTGTTTCAACAGACCAGCAGCCGGCAGAAAAGTACCTGACTTAAGTGAACTGCGACCCGGGCCTGTTCTTTTAATGACTATTCGATATTTATTTAATGAGTAACACACGTTTTCAACAATATATTATATGAACCTTGATCGAGCGATTTTTGAACGATTATCTCAATCCAACAGTCAAGAAAAATTCAATTCTGAGACTACCTTTGCCCTCTCTTAATTATTGTATCATGTCACTGAGCCTCATAAAAAATTGGAAATCTGAACATTACAGGGGGACCTATAATTAAGCAAATCGCTCTATCGAGGTTTGAATGTACTTAAATATTTATATGTATATATATATAAATATTAAAAATATATTTAAACGTTCAGTTTTTGTTTATGTTATATATTATATAAATTATATTCATTATTAAGACAGGATGATTGTAGTAAAAACTTATATCGTATTTTTTTTATTACTTTTCCAGAGTAGCTGTCAAAAAAGATTGTGATTGGATCGTTGTTTACGACTTTATATTTGATCGTTTGAGAGCCATCAGACAAGATATGGTTATCCAAACTCTGGACTTAAAAACAAGTATATGTATATATGAAAAAATTGTAAGATTTCACATCTATTCTGAACAAAGGTATTTTGTAGATACAATTTGATCATGTTTTGGATTCTTGTAAACTTTTCTTAACTTCAAAACAAAATAAAATATTTGTAATAATTAATTTAAATGAACGGTATTGATTTTTTCAATTTAGACTGTGTGAAAGAGATATTCATCAGTATGATTCTGAAATCAATGTGAAACATTTGATGGAATGCATTGAGCAGTTATTGTTGTTATATGATGAATATGAAAAAAATCCAATAAAGGTTGATTTAGATATCAGCGAAAATACTGAGGCAATAGTCTACAATTATGACAGAACTGAAATAGAAAGTGTATTTATTTTATTAAGAATGGGCCAAGATACCGGATTGAATCGAGGGTTATCTCTTCCAAAATATTTGCGGTAATTGAAAAGCATTGTTTACTATATTATTTTATAGTTCTACTATAGACATAATGTGTAATAGGAATAAAGTGATATAAAAATGACTAAGATTAAAATAGATTTATACTAATTCATATTGAAATTTTTGGTTTTCATAAGGTCAATGCAACATAAAAATCAGAGTGATTCATAAGATTTTTTTTATGAAATTTGCTCTATGAAAATAGTTAATATAAATTTAGTTTAATATATTTTTATTAATTGTGTATCATTGTAATAATTGATTTATAATTAATTACAGACAATCCAAAGACATTCAGTTAGCATTACAAATTTCCTTTGCATGGTATTTGAGGAACTATGTTACTACGTGTAGCTTATTGAAACGACTATCTCCCTTATACAAATGTGCAGCACTTTGTAATTTGAGATTTATTAGAAGGTATTGGATTAGCGAAATTGAAACGACTACAAAACTTCAAAAAATACGTTTTTTTTTTTTTTTTTTAAATAATAGCATTATTTTTGTGTTAATCTTGAATGCAAAAATTATTAACTTCATGTCTTATTTCAGAGAAGCTTTAATGATTATGAGTGCAGGTTACAGCAGTAAAAATTTGAAATTTCCTGTTGCAAAATTACAAGAATTGCTGTTGTACCGAAATAAAGACAAAATTGCGCTTGACTGTAAGATTTTCAATCTGAAAATGGAAAACGAACACATTCACTTTCAAAAATTAGAATTCAAAAAGAGTGTCAAAATGGTAATTTATAAATTAAATTGTTTAAAGTGCAAAATGCATAGTTTTCATAAACCATGTTTTTCAAACAATTTATTTTTATTGTATATAATTCTTATAGTATATAATTCTTTTTGTTTTCAGGCCAATCCGGAAAGAATTTTTTCTGAAAAGACTTTACACTCGCTGTTACCAAATATTCTTTTGCGAGAAGGCTGAATCCTGTTATAAAACGTTCATTTGATTTTTAAAAATAAAATAATAAATGATAACAGTGTTTTTAAAAATAATTATATTTCTTGTAAGTTGTATTTAAAATAATATATTTATGAGAAAAGAAATGTTATCAAATAATAAAAATTATTTGAATTTAAAGACTAACAATATGAACAATAATTTCAATGTATCATTGTTTGTTAAACATTTTATTTTGAAATTTTCATTTTGTACAAACTGATGATATAGAAATCTTCATTTTAAATACCTAAGTTTATTTTAACATATACATGTGATGTGAACGTAAAACAAATTAACTTATTTCATAATGTTTATTAATTTTATTTACAGTACTATAATAGGAAGTATGGTTTATTTGATGAAAAACATGTAGAAATGTGTTTGTCGACTTACCTATGCATCAAGTTATTTATTAAGTTATGCGTCAGGATTATAATTTAAATATGATAAAACGAATGTGATGATGAGGCATTATCACTAGTGATTACTGAGAATCGCTGGAGGAACTGCTAGAAGAATCCGTTGACATCACTTCAACATCCTCGGTTTCTTGTTTGTGCGTGTTCATGGCTACACTACCTTGTCCACCCATCGACATGTGTATTTCACCAGATGGATGCCACGCAAACTGATTTGCTTGAGAAACCGGTGGCTCTGTGAAATTTTATGATAATCTTTTTAATTATAAAATTATTCAGAATTGAATAAAGCATTGAATATAATAATACTGAAAGTAACTGTAATAATATTAATACATTCATGAAATATTAAACAGTCAATAATTAGTTGATTAGTAGTAGTAAATATGTGAAAAAAGGTATTAAATTGCCTAAAATATATGTATATGCATATAAGTATTACAAAATGGACATTATATCGATCGTTGGATCAAAGACGGTGCTATCAAATTTTATTATAGGAAATTGAGTTTGGAAACTTTTGGAATATTTTGACCCAACCATCAAATATTGATACAATATTCAAGCAATATTAAAATAATAATTATAAATACATATATTTAATACGCGTTTCACCAGGGTACTGACCTCCAGCAGGATGGCCCGCCCGGTGCAAATCCGAGGGGATGCCAGGATGAGATCCAATCATCTGTCCATTCAGGGGCAAATCGCTTAAACGGCCTAGATAGCCAAGTCGCATTTCGATATCAGTGGGATAAGGTCGTCTAAGATCACCTTGTTGCCAAGTAAGTGGCGCGCAAACCGCATTTGAAGCGCTTATTCGGTGAGCAAATTTGATCAACTCCTCAGAAGAGACGGGTCGCTTATTGGCCCGGGCAATCGACTGGAGCTTTTGTTTTGCTTGATAGATGGCGGTTGCGAGGATCTGCTCGGCTTCCTTGAGTTGTCTTTGCAGTTGCTGAATGTCCTTGTCCTGGCGTTCCACCGCCGCTCGAAGAGTCTCCATTTTTTGGTTAATCTTTTCTTGCTGTGCTGCTTTTTTCAACGTTGCTTTTAGTTCATTGTCCTTTGCCACTAATAATTCCGTTAGCTGAGCGTGCTCTGTACTTGTTAACTTGAAAGGTTTTTGAGCTATGGTGTTTTCTATCATTTCTCTGAAAAAATTGTATTTGCATCAATTATCTTTTAGTTATAATAGTGATAAATTATTAGCGTTTTATTATTATGATTATCATGATTAGTATTATTAAATATAAATAAAAATCTCAATTTTCCTTATTCGTTCATAAAAATGTAAAACAATAATAAAGTAACAGCTGACAAATTCAATTTCTTTGCTTACTCTAAAGAAACAACAAATAACAAACAATTTCTATCTGAATTCCACATGAATGTATAAATCATAATAATTTTTTGATTAAATTAAAATGTATTATTTTTCCAAAAAGTTGCAAGTGTATTGTTTCAAAATAAAAAATAAAAAAAATAATAAAAACGCAACCACAAAAGATGGTAAAATAAAACGTATAGGTTTTGTTACTTGGCGATAAGCTCAATGTCATCCACAAGTGACAGCAGCACCTCGCGGGTGCTCTTGTGTGCCGTCATTCCTCCAGGTACTATGTTATGGGATCGTCGCCGGCAGTGACATAACCTTGATGCTTCAAACTGAAGCGACTGGAGTAGAGAAATACAAACAAAACAAAATAATCGGGGATACACTAGAAAAGAAATGTCACATAGTGGCGCTGGTGACACCCGCTTATCATAAAAATATCGCCTTTGGAGGATTCAGAAAACTATTCCATCTTCTTCTACTGCAACGAGAAACAATGTGTCTGAGAAAGATAAAACAATTTAAATGGATGTAATTTATCGTATTTTTTATATTTGAAGTCATATTATTCTCAATTGTATTTTAAAACAGAATCAATATGCTGAATATGCGAATAATTAGGTGTTTAATATTGCCGAAAAAAATTTTTTTTTCTAACTAATTTTCGAAGAGTCGAATCGATGTTGAACATCCCTACATTAAGGCCTGCAATGCAATCGGCGTAGGCCATCCTTAAAAGTAGCTGACTTTTTCAGGTTATTATTTTGGTTATATATTCATTATCTTTTATCAATGTAATAATAATATTTGGTTTTTATAGCATTAAAATGATAAATAATTTTTTTAACTCATATAAATCTCACAACCATTTGTTTTTTTCCGTTATAAAAATTTTACTACAATAATGCTTAAAATTTATTTTATAAAATTAATATTTAAATAAATGTCTTTAATTATTTGACAATATTTTTTTTTGTCAGTTTCATAAACGTAGGAAAGTAATATAAATGTTAAATAATAAAATTTAAATATTTTTTATACATTTTATTTTTATTTTGTATTTTAAATGTGAGAGGAATTGTAGGATGCAAATGTTAAGTTATAATATTACCATTGTTGTTATATTTTTAAATTTTTTAAATTTTCTATTTATTCCAGTTAATGATTTCTAAACAATAAATTTACTTCATCATTTCAAAATTATCTTATGCATTAACGGAATCTTGGGAGTGAATGATATCTGTGTATAAATTTGTTTTTTGTCTATATATCCATAAACTATTTTTTTCTGCTTTACAATTTCAATCAATTATTTGTCCTCAGATAGCTTGGCGACCCGAATTGCGGGGATCAAACCTCAACAATGATGGCCTGCCGTCGTATGCTATTGTCACGTCACCTGGTGTCTATGCAACACATTCTTTTCTACTCTACAAAAACTGCTGAATTAGCAGATCAGATGGTGCACTTTGACAAGCGCTTACCACGTCGTTTTGATTTGAAACCTGCAAGAGAACCTTTCGCCAAAAATTTGCTCCGAGGAATCTTTGACACCAGTGTCCTAGAGTATCCAGAATCACAAGATACCGATCGCAATCGTGCCTTCTTCGAATGGCTTCAACCCGTTGAAGAGTATATGAAAACAGTAGACCCATCGAAGATTGATAAGGAGTGTAATATTCCCGAAGAGGTCTACGACCGTTTGAATGACTTTGGAGTATTCGCAGCTTATATACCTGAGGAGTTTGGAGGTTTGGGCTTCTTAGAAGCTGAATACCTGAAGCTCCTAGAAACTTTATCTCATGTTCCCGCGTTAGCTCTGCATTTAGCTAAAATCAACCGCTGTGTAGACCTTATTTCCAAACACGGTTCTTTAGAACAAAAACACCACTACCTTTCACGAATCGCTAACGGTTCTATTTCTCCAACTTGTGTCTTTTCAGAACCCCGGTCTCGTGACCCCAAGCAAATTCAAGCAAGAGCGCTAATATCCGAAGATGACAAGTATTGGATCTTAACGGGTCACAAGATTTTCGTACCCAATGCTAAAAGAGCCAATCTTTATGTGACCTTTGCCCTCTGTAGCGAAATGATTGATAACTATGTTTTAGACAGAACCCTGTCCGTTTTACTAATCGATAAGGATTCTCCTAATATTTCCATTAGTGAACCCATTGAGACTGTTGGAATTAGAGGTCTGCCCCATTTCAATGTGACTTTCCAAGACACCAAGGTTCCTGTGGAAAACCTAATGGGAGGAATTGGAGATGGAGTGGCAATGTATACAGAGTATCTGTCCAACCGCAAGCACGACTACGGTGCAGTTGCTATTAGTATTTTGAAGAATTTTATAAACACTCTTACCCATTACACAATTCATACTCAACACTTTAACAAACAGTTGTGTGAGTTAGATTCAGCGAAGGAGATTCTTGGTAAAAGTTGTCATGCTTTGTATACCATGGAAGCTGTGACTTACATGACCGCAGCGTTACTGGATCTTTATAAAGATCAAGATTGTACAATGGAAAGCTCTATTGTGCAGACCTATTGTTCCAATGAATGTATCAAGAATATTTCCGAAGGTATTCATCTAATTGGTACTCCAGCGTATTTAAAAGATAGCATATATGATTTATTGTGGCGTGATGCTCACTCTCTTACAGTATTCGAAAACTCGGTCATTGATAACGAGACTTTTGTTTCGCTTGTCGGTTTGCGCCATGTTGGTGCCAAACTTAACGAAACTGTGCGTAAGTTGCGCAATCCCTTCCATTTCCCCATTTTCAATTATCTGTTTGGACGAAAGTTAGGTCTGGGTCTGAAACTGGAGGATCATCTGCATCCAAGTCTTCAAAATCCAGCAAAAAAGTTGGATACTATGTTGTTTGATTTGAAAGTCTCTATTTTGGAATTGTTTACCAAGCATGGACCACAGATCTCAGATACGCATATGGATTTACGACGTTTACATGAAATGATTTCGATGTGCTATGTTTTTTCGTCAGTGATTGCCCGTGCTTCCAGGGCGTACTGCATTGGACTTAAAAATGATGAAAAAGAAATTCAAATGGCATTTACATTTGCCTTCAAATTTGAACGTAGGATGGCGCAGTTGAAAGAGGAGATCTCAGAAGGGGCTCACAAGAATGGGGATGACAGTTATAAAGAGATAACTGAGATTACGTTACAGAACAAAGGATACCTTGCTGAACACCCGCTGACCAGGAACTTCTAGATTCTCAAAGGAATCTCTAGAATTTGTAAAGATATGGAGAGAATTCCTAGACCGTTTAATTTACACAGTTTTTAAAATATATAAAAACTTTTTATATCTTTTAGACTCAAAAAGTTGAGTTGACTGTAAATAATGTTACCAATACTAAATTGAATCATTGTATAAAGTTGTAGGTTTTACTGTTGATTTTGAATGGGGTGCAAGTTGGAAATTAAGTTGCCAAAGTATTAATTGGCGAGATGGTACTTAAGAAATAAATTTAATCAAAAAATTTTATTATAAAAAAACGTAAGAGCCAAATGCTATTTCGCCAATTACAATTTGTTTCTAGAAATGTAATTAAAATATGTACCCCATTCTGTGATGATTATTCATACACACATTCATGCATCAATGATTTGTTTATATGCAAGGGTGAACGAAACTAATTTTATTATATATTTTGATATATAATTTGAACAAAAAGTTTTTTCAACAATAAACTTGAGCAAATCTACTTTTTATAGGAACAGTCAATGTAATGTATAATAAATGGAAAAAGTAGATGTAGATGTAATGTATGAATAACTCATGTACTTACTATAACGTCTTTTTTCAACGAAATTATTTTTATGTTGAAAATAAAACAGGAATTTATTATTTGCTTTTTTATGAAAATTTGTTACATTTTTACATACGTAAGTTACCTACATACGAAAATATGTTAAAATAAAAATATTATCCTGTATCTTTGCTATAGCTTCTCGTATATAAAAAATATTATCTCAAGAACGGTTTAATTTAAAGAAACTTTACCTTTTGAGATATAATTTATATCATTTATGTATTAATATTCTATTATTTATATTTGACTTATAGTGTACCATGGAGTTAAATTATCATATGTAACAAACGATTCTATTGCATTGTAAATAAAACAAATTATTGTAATACATTCTTCATTTCAACATTTTCAGTTTTTCTATATTTTTAAATAATTATCACTTACCTACAAATTGATAAATAACTTATCCTTGGATTTTTTTTTTTATTAAAATGCCTTGACAACATTTTTTTGGTTAAAAAAAAACGCAAAAAATTTTCACTGATTATGTAAAAGACACGTTGGAGCGTTTGTGAAGTCTGTTTTATTCACTACTCCATGAACTTATTGTGAATGTCTTGTTCAATTACTCGCATTTTTAATATGCACTAAATAATACTTAAGGAGTGGTTTTAATTTGCAGATTTCAATTTTATTTATTTTTTTGCAAGGGAAGGGGGTCATAATCTTTCATAAAAGTACGTAACAAAAGTTTTAAATTAATTCGATATTAAAAAACGCTGTTAATATTAAATTAGTAGCATATTTGTAATCATATTTTCAAATAATTTTTAGTCTTTCGTGAAACGTAATTGTGCATGAATCTTAAATATTTCTTGAATTACAGAGAATCACACTTTGATCATTTTATAATAAAGAAACATCTAACACATTTTTAGAGTGACCACTTTTCATTTCGGTTTAAAGTGGAGAACTTTGTTGATTTTATTATTAATTAATTTTAAAAAACAATATATATATATTCGATTAATTTTAAAACATTCTAATTATACGTTTCATGTGATTACACTTATATCACATTTTTTATATAATTCAATGCTTTTTAACACATATATGAATTTTTTGACTTATTACGGAGAAAAAGAAAGAAAAACCTGAAAGTAGAGAAGAAGAAAAGAACCCTGAATCTCCACGCGAAAAGTAGAGAGGAGGTCACCCTACACATTTTTCATAAGCAAAGTTTCTGATTTCGTCACAGCAGAACATTAATATCCTCTTAAAAACCGAAATCTAAAACACTTCCGTAAAATTTGCTAAAGGTCACAGCATTTTTTGAAATCTAAAACAAATGTATTTGAAAACATTAATTATAATAAGGTTTATCAAACTCGTGCACAAAATGGTTGCATTGTGCATGATATTCGTCATAAATCAAAATACATCCTGAATTATTATTGTGCTTACTTGAATAAAAGTATTAATATTAATTTTTACTATTGCCTCGAGGGAAAGAAATCTGCTGTTGTATGTCATTATCACCACACACATTTTTTTTATTCTCGGTGAATATAAATACCACTCGCTTTGATAACTGTAAATAATATTTCTAAATGAAAAACTATAACGATCAAATGAGACAGAAAAACTGATAAAAACTGATGAAATTAACTCACATGTAATTTGTTATATCAAGGCTATTATGATATATTTCTGTCCCTAGAAATGTTTGTATAAAAAACATGATCATCTTCACTATGTATATCATTAATAATATTGAAAAATTATGTATTAATGAATGTCGAATAAAAATAACTTCCAACTGATGATTAATTATTTTATTTATTAGTACAATTTTAATTAAATTCTACTATGTGTGAAAAAAAACTTGCATGGAAAAGCTAGTCGAGTGTTAGTGTGAAAATATTCAGACTTACTTACTAATCAAGCAGACCTTTATTAAATTAACACTTTAATAAGTTGATTGAGAGCTTTTCCGCGTGGGTTATTTGTAAAATCTTATATACAAAAATATCAAAATACAGTAAACTCTCAGCTACGTAACGAAAGAAATGTCTAGAAATAGGAAAGGGAACGTACACCCCACCATGGTGCATTCTTGCGTTGCGCAGAGCTGAGTTCTTTAACTACCAAGAAAATGTTTTGAATAAGGAAAAGGAAATCTTTTGAATTACGCGCCACAGTAAGTAATGTTATGCCAGTTGAGGGGGGGATAGAGTACGGTTATATATAAACTTTGGCTACCTAGCCGAATGGCTGCGTAAACAAGAGTTTACTGTATGCAAACTTATACGTTACTTACTAGAAAAATTATTGATGGAATAAATACAATGTTACTCAGAACAGTGATAAGCATGACAAATTTAAAGGTACTTTGAAAAAACTTGAAAAAGCTAAAATTAAAGTTTAATTTAAATGTTAATAAGCAAACAATTACACATTTTAATACAACAAAATTGCCCATGAGATTTGAATTTACTGCCTAGATTTTCACTGTAAAAAATGGAATATTAGAATGCGTTGATTTTAACACTCCGTTAGGATGTTGCAGTACTCAAATATCACCAAATCCAATTAAAATTGATATTTGCGGTGTTAGAATTAATTCCCTCTAATACTCCATTTTGGACAGTTTTATCAAAACTGCGTATACAAATAAAGTAATAAAGATTCAAACATGTATATGTTTAAACAATAATTTTATATAAAAGTTATATTTTTAAATGATTTTATGTAAAGCAATTTGAAATTAAATTAATAAATAAAAAAATTGAGCTAGTGATGATGTATTAAATTGTTTTTAAAATAAACATATGAAATATGCGTTGAAAGAAAAAAACATAATAAATTAGAATTACTTGTAAAATTGTATGTCACTTGTTACATATTTATAGATTAATCCAAAAATGAGATTTTCAGATTCGCAATCTTTGCTGTTAGAACTCCCTGACCTTGCTACTGATTTTAATTGATTTCTTGAAAAACAAGAACAAAAATTGATTTATTAATATTTATGTTAATTCATTTCCAACTACAACATGATATTTTTAGAGTGTCTGCCGTAGTAAAAAAAAAGAATCGTTTTTAAAATTTTTTAAATGATTCAAAGATCTCTGAAAATGTGAAAAATAATTGAAGTGTTATTTCTGCAAAGTGTCAGTTATTTTCAGACCTTTTTTTCCTTTGCTGACATTATCATGACAATCGGAAATTGGTCCGTGAATTACAACAAATTAGCATGATAAAATAAATTTACCTCAGAATAATTAATTTATAATAACACAATAGCATAGACAGTAAAGTAACGTATTCGGAAGATAAATATATAGCATATAAATAAAAAACTTTTGTCATCATATCAAAAACGAAATTTGTCATCGTCAGTAGAAATATTGGCTGTATGAGTCCGGCGCGTCTCCAAACATAAACTCCACGTGCATATGCACATATTTCTACGAAATATAAAACTGAAACATTGTATTTCATATATAGTTTATTCATCGCCGTTTTGCCAAGGAAGTTTAAAAATAATAACTGTAAATAATCTCACAAAAAATAAAATACATGGCTCGTTGAAAATGTTTATGGTATTTTGTTGAAATGCTTAAAAGGTGTTTATTTACATACGTCCACGTGGTGCGCAGTTCGTTGTAAAAACGATAGATCTAAAAAAATATTTTTGAATATTATACTTTTCAAAATTAAATTAAATAATGCTAAATAAATTATTTCAAAATTTCCGTGTTGAATCGTTAATAAACATGTACAGTAAACATGTAATACAACCAATACAACCAATAATATCTCGGTAATTAAAGAGCTTGGTTCAGCGCGACGCGAGAGGAGGTCGTGGTGGGGGATATGTACTTTCTCCTAATTTCGTTAAGTAGCCAAGAATTTATTGTATTCGAACTTCGGCAAAATTGAGAAAAGAGAAATTTTTTAATGCCCGTATTTTGTCGAGCAATATATGTTGAATAACAATAACAGATGACATTCACCTGCTTTTGATTGAAGATAAAATTATATGTAGACGCAATCTGTAAATGTACATTTGGGTAACATGAATAAAATTGAAGAAGAGTTTTTACTACTGGTTGTCTTAAGTTGGATGTAAAAAATATTTTACTACTGAAAAACTGAAAACATTCAAATAATAAGTGATTTTATCATATTTGTTACATTTGTATTTATTTTGCGACAAATTTCGAATAAAACATCTGAATTTTCATATTCCAAAAATTATATTTTGGAACGAAATATTTCTATCGGAAGGTTTGCTTTTTTACTTTTTATATATTAAGTAAAAAAAAAAAAAAAATTGATTTATTATACGCGAAATTACTTGCACATTTTAAAGCATTTTTACGCACCTTGGGAGCTGTTAATTCCACTTTGTCAGCCACTCCCACGATCCGTAAAATAGAATGTTATGATTTTCTGAGGCTTAATAATTCTTACCACATTTATCGAGGTAAATAAATACGCCCATTCAAAGAACGCGTGTCTCCAAAAAATATTAATTGGATTGAATTCGGGCCATTGACCGACTATTATCAGTAAATTCTTATAAAATTCGACATAAAAATTACTAAACATTTTCGCATTTGCATTATTTGGTCTTGTTATTACTTTCATTAAACTTTTCATAAAGTTTTTGTTCGTGCTTAGTTAAACGTTTTCGATAAAGGAAACTAGCAGTAAAACTGAGTATATGAAAATATATATATGAAATAAAAAAAACTTTTGTAAAGTTTTTTATAAGCAGAGAATAGTTAGATAAAAGAAACGAAACTTTATTTTTAAACAAATTGTAAATGGAAGTATTGAAATGGAAATTATTAAAGACGGCAATTATTCTGCTTTGTTACTTTTGTTTCATGTCTTATTTATGCATTGGCAAATAATAAATATGGAAAAGGCGGCACGGTGAGAATAACATAAAATAACAATTTTTTCTTTAATTTTTAATATATACATCAATACTTAATATTGCACGCAACAGTGAAATGAAATCAATAATGTTGCAGTCTTTTGATGGAGCATAATGTCTCAAACGCTTCAAGTTTAAAAGGTGCTTTTGTTCCTCACGCATTACAAGAGTTGCAAAGTTTAATCACAAACGATTCAAATATCCGTTTTAAATATCCTGCACATGGAGGGGGATATCCGTAACAAGTATTTATTAAAGTGCAATGCAAATTACAAATTTTCGAAAAGACGACAAGTTTCAGAGAAATTTTTTTATCATTTTTTGATAAAGATATTAATAATTTGCATTCACAATCAAATTTGAAGATCAAAGAGTTTGTTTTTTATCATTTCAATTAAAAGTACTTCTAATTATCGTTACATTTTTAATGTGTCATTTTAAAGTTGTAAAAGGTGATTATGACGCATAAAAAGAAAATAAAAACACAATTCTATATATATAAAAAAAGACAGATTTTACAAAAATGCCGATTTCTCTATGTTCTGGACTGCTGACAAAATAGACTAACCATCTTACGAACTGACAAATGTTAAAAAAATGACGGTTGGACGTTCACGACGAACCAGTAGACAAACGATTGGACTCACGGAACAATGTAGTTGGATTAAGGTTGCTTCATCGTTGAGGAACATGTTGAATAAGAGATGGATTAACGTTGCGAAAAGGCTGAGCCAACATTGAATCAACCTTTCAAGATAATTTGATATTCCAGTGTTGGGTTAATTAATAATTAAAAATTACTTGAATATATACTTCAAATACTCGAATAATTACTAATTATTAATTAGCCCAACACTGGATATTAGATGAATTACTGTTGACGATTGGAACTGAATCACTGTTAATAAACAGTTGAATCAAAGTTGAGTTAATTTTTTTTTTTTACCAATCAATTTAAATAATTAATTGGTAAAAAACGGATAGAAAACAGTCGGTTTCAGTTGTGAAGTTACTGTGGCATTATTGTGATATCACACTCATGATATTAATCTGACAATATTACGATATCATTGTGACGTTATTGTGCCATTAGACTTGTGATACCATTGTGATCTAGCTGTAAACTTAAACTTATTAAGATGTAATTACGACATTACTGTAATTAGGACACACTGTGATATCATACTTATGATATCACGGTGATGTTGAGTGAAATTACTGTAATGTCACACTTAAGATATCACTGTGACGTTACTATGATGTCATACCTACGATATCAAACAGCATCGACATGGTATTAATGAGGTAACTTTTTTCATCGGCGTCACATGGTGATATAGTAAGTGAAAATTAGAACGATAAATCTGCACCGTTAACGTATCAATTTTTACTAAAATGTAAATCGCCGCGAAAGTTTCAAAAACACATATTTTACATATAAAAAATTGTACATAATTGTGGATAAAGTGGTATAAAAATGGTGCAACGTTTTAAAAAAAGAAGAAAAAAGGTAAGGTACTTTATATTAAAGCTTTACTTCATGATTGATTTTTTTTTTCTTATTTTCTTAATGCTTTAAATGTATAGAATATTGTGTCAAAATAATAAATTTATATCTCGAATAGAAATATTTGTAGGAAATACTGGAACAGTTTGCAGTTATCGATGGATTGTCATGCAAAACAGGAACTGTAAGTATTACTTTTCTTGTGTAAATTTATGTTTAACTCTAGGTAAAGTTGACAATTTCATTTGTTATATACATTTATATTTAAATGGCCAATCAAAATAAAGCGCGCAGCAGAGTTTGAATATTAATTACTCAGGTTCAATCAATTTCATTCTAAATTTTGTGTTAAAGGAATTATAAAGAAAACGCCTAAAAAATTACTAAACTTTTTTAATACTTTTATAAACGTATAGGAAATTTTATAAATATATTATGATTTTCCTATTGCGTCTTCATTATAATTCCTTTACATAAACTTTTATAATAAAACTATATTCGCAGAACCAAAGTATCTTTCCCAAGATTTCTGGTCCTCCATGAAAAACAGACACAATGATGGTACAGTTGTCATTTATTGTTCAATGAACATATAATCGATTATATTTATTCAACATAAATTACAACTCCGTATGTTCTCAGCAACAAAATTCATTTATAAAAAAATAAAAAGGAAAAGGCAAAAACAAACAAAGGAAAACGGAAAAAAATGCAGAAATAAATCTGATGCACGCGCTTAGAATTAGAAAAATATACATTGTCATTTAAAATACCGCATCTCGTGATGAGCTAATCCAACTTTTGTCTCACATTTCACATTAATCTGCAAAATTTATTCTGAATAACGAGTGTACATTAAGCAATAGTGTATGATACAAATGCAACAGTCGATAATCGCGAATAAAATATGAAATAAAATCAATGGAAACAGACTACAAATCTAACGAAATCAAGTATCTGTTAATATATAAAATTACAAACATCCCCGTCAAAAAAAAATGCAATTTTGATTCGAATAGATAATTTCTATTTGGACTTACACATTTATGTGCATGTTTTTTTTCAGCAGTGATCAAATGGTGTAATAAAATAAAAACAAAAACTTAGTGTAAATATCAATTTCCGTGTATAATTAAAATGTATTTACAAATATTATAACTTTTTCAAAAATGTTTCTAAAATTATTATTAATCGAAAACTGTATATTATTTGTTTTATTTTACAAATAAAAAGAAAAGTGAAAATAAGTATATCGCAAAAAAAATTACTTTCATTTTCATTAATTTTTGAAAATGTTGATACTTTTAACTCAATGAAGTTTAGGTTTTATTAAGTAAATCAATTTTTAGTCCAAACTGCAAATAAACATACAGATCCAAATAAAATTTTCTCTACTTGAATCTACAAACCTTTTTCAACAGAAAAAGTAGTAGTTGATAACGTTTAGTTACTGATGAACTTTTTCCATGATTTCATCTGAACGTTGCTATTGTTCAAACACAGTCATAAAAATAATACAAATATATTATATTATATTATATAATACATACAGTATGCTATACTAATATAACGAAATCGTAGAATAATCTTACGATCGCTTTGACTTTATAAAAATGCACTCAAATCATAACGTTGTAAATGAGTAATTGACCAATGTTTTTTACCAATGACGTAATTTAAATAATGGAAAAATCTAATCATTTGCAAAGTTCTACCTCACATTTTTTTCATTTGCCGCTATCTTTACACAACTTATGCGTTAAAGAGCGATGACAGTGAATAATCTTTAAATATTGCAATCACTCTTCTTATCGATCTGATGTCAATAACTATATGGATATACATGATTTTTATAATGGCACATTTCTTATATCATTTCATCGTTATTATCTTAAATCCTCTTTTAATCACGCGTTTTTTTTTTTTTTTTTTCTTTTATTACAATTACGGCTCCGTTCCTGCTGCTTGAAAATCGCAATTTCTAAATTCCTTTCGATTCCATCGTTCCTCTATTACATATTTGATATGAAACACATCAACTTTCCTGCCTTTACATGTTAATACTGCACGCATTGTAAGGAAGATTATGGAAGAATTATTGTATGCAATTGACGATTTATAAATACGAATTATAGAACAAAATAATGTAGAATAAAATACAGTAGAAAAAACGAAATTACATTTCTAACAGTAATGTACATGAAATTTTATTTGGACCACCAAAGAAATATGTTGGTTGAATCATCGTTAATTTAACATGTATTTAACGATTATTCAATCCACATGATTTTAAAAAATAACTGGATCTTAGGTGTAAAATCCAAAAAAAAAAAAAAAAAAAAAAAAAGAATTGAATTTCGTTGACCTGACAAAGTTATCTTTAAATAAACTACAAATTTCGTTTGGTGGAATAATCTCGTTTTCCACAGATGTGTTTTAGTCGTGAATACGCCAGAAAATCACAATGAAATTATTCATAACTCAAATTTATATCTATGAGGCGTTGATCCATTTTATTTTATTTATTTATTTATTTATTTTTTTTTTGACATTTGTGCGGACAAGCTCAATACTCAAATTTTCTGATAGACAGATTGATATAATTGAACATAAATTTTACGTTGACATTTTTTAATAAACAATTTACATAAAAATAACACATAAATTATGTTAATTTTTAAATATTTATACAATAAAAAAATTACTTTTTACTCATTTTCATTATTATTGAGATACATATGTCTATAGGTCGTGTACATTTTATGTAAATTATTTACATAAATGGTCTTTGTAAATGAAGCACAAAATGTAAAATCATCTTGATGTGCACTGTGCGTGAGAGATTTACACATTTGCTGGCTATCAGGGTTGGTGTTACTTTTGAAGTGAATCGCATCAGTCAAGTGTTTTACATTTGTCTCAAATAGACGCTGTTAAATGTGCACAATGCCATTTCTTGCGCCACATTAAACGGTAAGTGTCACTTTGGTTTAAGCTTGCAGGTTGGCGTTGAATAAAGTGCTTTTCATCACAGCTTCACTGCGTGCTAGCAGAGAAAATCGACCTTTTCTGTTTCGTTTTACTGTTAAAGTTTGTTTTTTGATAATAATAGAATAATCTTTAAATAACAGATTTAAAAGATCACGAAGGCCTTTTCACAAAATTAAGTATTTTTATGGCATTTTGTAATACTGAGTGTGTAAATCAAATTGTATGAATTCTCAGAGAGATTCACAGGAAAATGCCAAAATTGCTTAGCAATTTATATTTAAGGGACTACCTGCACTATTACGTATTAAAGGTTTTTAAAAATATCGATATTTTCTGAATTGATACATATAAACATATGTCATTATGGCTATTTCTTCAATTGTTGTGTATAAATTTTATATCACTATCTTGTGACCATGTTTAATTCCTTGAAATACAATGTTAAATTAATTTTAACTTATACTTGATGTCATTACCCATGTACTTACTTTTCAATCACCTTCACTGATCATTTTTACACAAAATATTGGTAAATATTATGATGATTAACTTTACTATTATTAAAATATTTATATTACTTTGAAATATGTGGAATTATATTAACATAAAATGATTATAAAATTTGTTAAATTCAAGATTTATCAGAAATTTTTGACCCAAATATGATGTAAATATATATACCTGTATGTATATATTTTTTCTGACGTATACGTATCAAAAGAAAGTTTTTTCCTATCTCCTCTTCAAAGGTCAACCTCCTCTGGCGCGCGCAGAAATCGCAAAATTGAACATAACCCGGTGGCTTTACGAGGTACATTATATTTCCGGGTTGTCCTCGCCTGTCTCGTTATCCACAAACTCGACGTGAGTGAAAGGGAAGTGACCGACTTTGCCGTGAAGCTCACCTTCCCATTGGCCGTTAATGTTGGTCTTGGTGACCTTAATAATATCGCCAACTTCGAGCTTGAGCGCAGTCTTGTCATAGGCGTTCGGTGCGCGTGCCTGTTTGACTTTGGCAAACGCCGGAAGCGTCCGTTGAATATTGGCGCGACGCAGCGTTGATCGTTCGAGTGTCCGGCTTTCGGACGATGGAGTATGTTCAGATTCAGCAGAGTGCGCCACCGTTGGTTGCATCTGCACTAGCGCCGCGTTGGCGCTAGGACCTTCGCCGCCACTTTCTGGCCGTGGTGGTTCATCGTTTGTCGGTTGAAGATCTTCCTCGTATTTTTGCACATACGGAACTGGTACCAAACCCGTTTGGCCAAGACTATTACGCGCAGTCCACCATTGTTCCTCGTCTTTTGATATTACTGTCAGAATTTCACCTAAAAAAGTTTGAACATTTACTTATATATCATTCCAATTACTGGAAAGAAGAATATTTCTCTTGAATTTGTAATAAAAAATCTCATTTCGAAATTAACAGTAATGAAGAAGTGGAAGTTCTTATCGCCAATTCGGGAACTCTTTTTGTCAGTCATCATTTCAAGGCGTTAATTTAATTTCAGGGTTCATGCGCTTCTGAAATTTTCAAATTCCCTGACTTTTCCAGGTTTTGCAGGTACGCACGAACCCTGAATTTGGTTGAAATTTGCAACTCAAACTTTGTTCAACTTTTAATCAAAATGTGTAAATTTGAATTGTGTTATTTAACAAAATTGTGAAATTAACCTTTTCTGAACGGTAGGTCATCGTGGTCGTTGCCTTTGAAGTCATATCTAGCGATTACCCTGTGCATTTTCCTTGGGGCAGGTCTGACAAGTGGTGTAGTGTCCAAATAATGAAGCTTATAAAATCCCAACAGGTTGGGAATGTCAGGAAAATTTTGATCCCCGATTCTGTAAAATATTTGGTCACCTTGCTGTATTCGGTTGATGATGTAGTGACTGACTTTGCTGTCCTCGCGCACGCATAATACAAAGTCGCCGTGCATGGAAGTGCTGTCCCGAACGAGGAACACACCGCCCTCTTTTTCACCCATCAATAAATCCGAGGCGTCTTGACGAGACATCGCCCCGAAGTACCAGCTGCAATAGTTTCAACATCATCGTTCAGATTTATCAATTTTTAAATTTGTAAGAAAATAAATAAGAACATTTATTCTAATTGCTAATAAAAAAAATTCCTTTTGACCATTTTAGTGAAATTAATCTTTAAAAGCATAATGAAAATATATTTTATAACAGAAAAACCACTTACTATTCTGTTCAATGTTTTGAAAAATATTGAAAATTAGATATATTTGAGAGTACATCATGATCTGATATATTTCATCTACTTTGATGAGTAAGATGATCAATTTTAGTACTCAGCACTTTACATTTTCTAGGTTTTATATAATATTCATTTTTTCCTTTCCTATTAATAAATACACTCACGAAAAGGATGCATTGAGCGAAGAAAAAATTTCTCAGTTCAAGACAAAATGTATCATGATATTTTGCCAAGAATAAATATTCTTGAATCAAGAAAAGTTTCTTGATTCAAGACACTTAGTGCTGAATTCAAGAAAAAATGTCTTGACAGATTAAAGTTAGGTTTTAATCGAAGAAAATAATGGCAACACTTAGTGATTCTTGAACGAAGTCAAAGATTTTTGTGAGTGTATGGGTGATCTTGAATGATTTTGATCTTAATTTTACACTCAGAGATTCATTTGTAATATAATTAGATTCCATCTGATGGATATATTTGATATGTATTTTAAAGTCATTCCACTAATTAATTCAATTTAATCAATTTAGGACGGTTAGGTATATTGACAAATTCTTTTATTTGCATCAACATTTGTTATTACATATCTTCTACGAACATGTTACGCTTAAACATTGAAAATATTACAAAGTTAAAAAATAAATAAACAAAGTACAACATAAATAAACAAATCAACCACATAACCGTCAATCTATTGGTCAATCAATCATCTTTTCGATCAGGCACCCTAAACATCTTCGGCCTTCCTTTACTGTCAATTAACATGTCAACATCAATCGAGTCATGCATTAATATAGCCCCTAACACTCAAGTAGTAAACTTCTAGAACCGCAATCCCAGAATCTTTGAATCGTAGTTAAGCGACGGGCTTTGCCTGAAGTCGGCCACATTTCATTAGAAACATATGAATCCGTCGCTCATCGACGATTCCGGCAGCAAGGCCTTGCCGGGGCTTTGGCCGGGCCGGTGACTCATTACCTTGACTTGTCGTACTGGTCGAACGTGGCAGCCATGGTTGCGCCGCGTGATCCGACGTTCCATGCGTCGTCCCAGGTTGCCAGTCGGCGTCGACCGTCGACGATCGAACCTCCACGACAGATCTGCTCGTTCTGTCTTTTGCGTACGCGTTGCGGGACTCAAGTCACGTTTCCATCGCTCTTGCGCTCACTTTTTATGGCAATTGACAATAGCGGGAAAACAAGGTGAAATGAAAACATAGACGACGGACGTACGACTTTCGACATACTCGAAAATTAACTTTTCTTATTGACAAACGCCGCACTGTTATAGACTGAATGTTTTTTTCAAGAGAATAAGTTGGTAGTTTCTGAACGTGCCCTTTGTTTATCGATAAACAATAATAAATCAGTACACAAAAGATGGAAATAAAAAAACTACAGATAATGATAGAAATTGTAACATTTGAAGGAAAACCTAGCGATAATAGAAACAACAACATTTTTAACAACACAGATTACATTTACTAAAACTTTTTTTCTCGAGAGAGAAAAAAGTCAACGATATAATAATAAAAACAATAATGATTTGTAACACCAATAACGTAAACAAAAACAACAAGAATACATTTTCATTTTCAAAAACCTATTTTTCATGTTTTCATAAACAGACTTGTCAGATGACATTTCATTTTGTCAATTCATACGAACGCGTCTTAATTGGTACACCAGCGCCGCCATCGCGCGTCACAAGAACAAATATTTCAAATCCAATGAGCCGCTCGAAGCATTCAACGGATTGTTTCCGCTAACGGTCGCTGGTCAAGTTACCCTCTGTGGACTGTTGAATTGTCTTGCAGTGAATTTCAATTATTTTGCAGTTTTTCAATAAAGATACAATAAAGTCGCTCGTGAATGATAGGTTCTACATGATTTAACATGAAAATGAGTGACTCGCGAAGCAATAAGAAAGACAAAAATCAACACATTCAGGTGTTTGTTCGCGTGAGGTAAGATTGTTCTCATGCTATATCTTATGCCTTTGTTTTGAATATTCAAACCGGACGATTTTGAAAGGCGTAATTAATCTGTAGTTTGACTTATCTGTATTCATGGAATTAGTTGCCTTTTCTCGCTTCATTTATTTTCTTCCACCAATCTTTCGTTATGCCGTTTACTTTATTATTGTATTTTAAAATCATTTTAAATATTGCAGTAAATAAGTAAGTACCATTAAACGTATTTTTATAGAATGATTTTTGTATGAAAAAAAGGTATGTGAAAGTAAAAAATATTTATACTTTTTTAAGGCCTGCAAATGCAAGTGAAAAAAATGGAAAATCAGTATGTATAGTGGACGTTCCATCCAACAAGGACATTGTAATTAAAGAGAGACCGCAAGACAAATTAACTAAAAAGTTTACCTTCGATAAAGTTTTCGGACCTCAATCCAAACAGGTATTCTATTTATTTTGTTGTTTCACTTTCTTTGTGTGCATTTATTTTATGCATGTTTTTTATGTAAAAAAATATTCTGTATAATAAATATACAAAATTAAAACATGCTGTATGTAGTTATTTCTTACATCTTCATTTGATTTTTAATATCTGCAGTTTTGATTTGCTCAGATTAATAATTTTGTAAAAGAAAATTTAATTTTTTGAACTAATATAAAATTATATCTAAATTATCAATAAACAAAACATTTGCCTTAATCATGTTACATATGTCATATACAAAAGAGCATATCTTCTGACACAAAAAACAATTAAAGTAAAATTAAAAAATAATTGATAATAATTAAATAAATTCATTATAAAATCGTAAATTCATTATATTCACAAATTCATTCATTCATTGTAAAATGGACAATAACTTTTTCAGATTGACGTTTATGATGCTGTCGTTAATCCACTTGTAGCTGAAGTGTTGGCAGGGTATAACTGCACAGTTTTTGCATATGGCCAAACCGGGACAGGGAAAACTTTTACAATGGAAGGCGTTAGTAACGATCCTGCGATGCACTGGAAAAGTGTAAGTGTATTACTGTTTTAGCAATATTTGTCGATAAATTGGTGAAGTTCAAAAGAAAGAAAAAATGGCTGTTGATTTAATGACAACTTTTTACACTTTAAGGACACCACTGCTGGTATTATTCCGCGTACTTTGAGCCACTTATTTGATGAACTACGAGTGAACGATGCACAAGAATATACTGTAAGAGTAAGCTTTTTGGAACTATACAATGAGGAATTATTTGATTTATTGTCGCCATCTGATGATGCCTCAAAAATAAGGTATGATTTTTTATACTTTTCATTTTTTCTATGCATACATTAAGATAATCTATGTGTCAAGATTCTTCGGAAATATTTTTGCATTACTACTTTCGATACAAAAAATTACTACTTTTATATCACCTGCAAAAAATTTATAAAATTGAATATCCTTAGAAGAAATTGAAGTAAAAAAATAAATAAATAAATAAATAAATAAATAAATAATTATAACATATTTTGTTTCCTAGATTGTTTGAAGATGCATCAAAAAAAGGTTCTGTGATCATTCATGGATTAGAGGAGGTAACGGTTCACAATAAAAGTGAAGTATACAAAATTTTGGAAAAGGGATCCGAAAAACGTCAAACCGCCGCTACTTTAATGAATGCTCAATCCAGGTATTGTTTATATAATTATTTAGTAATAAAGTTTGCACTACAGTAATTTTATTTGACTTAGTATCAATAACAAAATTGGTTATATGTGTATCTAGGGCGTGAGTGGTCCGTTTTGGTTCCACGCCTGAGATACACATACATATATTAAAAAAGTGAAAAAGATAAAAAAAAAATTAAAAATAAGAATGAAATTACCAGGTCGAAAAGTCCTACTTTACGCCCACTAACAGGGGGCATAAAATTGCATTTTAGATGCATGTATGACAAAAATGTATATTCCGAATAATTAATTATATACTTGATAATTTTTTTAGTCGATCTCACACTGTGTTTTCCATAACCATTCACATTAAGGAAAACACTGTTGAAGGCGAGGAATTGCTAAAAACTGGCAAAATGAATCTTGTTGACTTAGCTGGAAGCGAAAATGTGGGACGGTCTGGAGCCGTTGATCGCAGAGCTCGCGAAGCTGGTAATATTAATCAATCTTTGTTGACTCTTGGACGAGTGATAACTGCCTTGGTTGAAAGGGCTCCTCATGTTCCTTATAGGTGAAAAAATTTTCAGTACACAATATTATAGTACATCCATTTTATGTCGTTATTATCGCAAGATAGTGAATTTAAAATTTTCAGCGTTACGGGTTATTTGTGAAACATTAGGATTTTTTTCTCAAAATTATAGGTAAATAAGTTTGAATGATAAGTGAATTTTAATGAAAAAATCAACTAAATTATAGAGAATCAAAATTAACGAGATTACTACAAGAATCACTCGGGGGACGTACAAAAACTTCAATCATCGCAACAATTTCGCCAGCCAGTATTAATCTTGAAGAAACTTTATCCACCCTTGACTATGCGCACCGTGCTAAAAACATCACCAATCGACCAGAAATCAATCAAAAAATGTCGAAAAAAGCTCTCCTTAAGGAATACACTGAGGAAATTGAAAGATTGCGCCGTGATTTGGCCGCGACTCGTGAACGCAACGGTGTTTATCTCGCTCAGGATAATTATAACGAAATGCAAACTCAAATTGAGTGCCAAGGCAAAGAAATTGAAGAGAAAATAAATCACATTAAAGCATTAGAGGAAGCAATGGCTAATAAAGAAGTAACTTGTTTGTTTTATATGATTTTATTCATCAATTTTATTTTATAGAAAAGTTGTTTATAAAGTTTTGATATTTTCAGAAAATTTTCACTGACCTGAAACAAGAGTTTAATGCTCAGAAACAGATCTTGCAAGAGACTGCGGAACAACTTGAAGAAAAAAAGCTAACGCTAAAAGAGAAAGAGATGCAGTTAGAAGAAACGGAATTGGATCGAGATGTGCAAAAGCATTTGGTTGAAAAACATGTAGATACGGAACAACGTTTGCTGTCACAAGTACAGACTTTAATTACAGTGACCGATACCGTCACTAAAGATGTATCAAAATTACATGACAAAATTGGTCGAAAAAAGTGAGTATTTTGAATTAAATTGTACACTGATGAGTTTTATTGTTATAATTCTTTTTTTGACTTAAATCTGTGTAAACAAGTTTTCAATTATATCATTAAGCTAATAATTATATAATACATTTACTTCTGTGTTAATGTTTTTTATTTATCAATTTAAATATTTTGAAAAGTTAACATAAAATAAATATTACATTAAAATTTTTAAATAAAAATTTGAGTTGAAATTTGAAATTACTATTCAAGTCTAATGTTAATCGTGGTTATTTGTTTTCAGATCTGTTGAAGATGAAAATTTGAAAATTGAAAAAAATTTTCGAGAAGACATTGCTAATCGAATTGCGATAATTGAGAAAGAAGCGTCTGAAAATATTCAAAATATAATTCAATTTTGCTTGTACAAAAAAGATCTTCTGAGTATGAAAAATTAATATATTTATCTTACTATTTTATATAATTGGAATTTATTGTATTTTAATTTTTATCACTGTATAAATATAAATTATACATTTATAAATTTTAAATTTTCAAACATTAAATTTTTTTTGAATCTTGCATTAAAAGCAATTTTATATTTATTGTCAAAATGATTATGTATTTAATTTACCGAATTCTATACTTTTACAATAGATTTACAAACGTCTCAACAGTGCAATGGGATCGATGCAACAGTTAAACATATTTCACAAGATCTACCTAACTCTGTCGGAAACATTGTAAATTCATTTAAACAATCAATAAACGACAACGTAAGTATTAAAGCAAATGACTAAAAATTATTTATTAGCAAATAATGTAGATGTAAATTTTATTTTACTATGTACTATTTATGTATATAACACACTGATGCATGTTATTTCTTCAAAAGTTCACAGAAAATGACAATTGGCTGAAGAAAGAACTCTTAGATGGAGAAACCTTTTCAAAGCAAGAAAAATCAGCCCTCCATGCACTTTTGCCAAAATTGTCCCCCAAGTTTCAGCGAATGCTTGAAAGCAAATTATCGGAAAATTTACAGTCACTCTCAGCAGATTTTGACAAGAAATTAACAGAGTTGTCTGACTCGACAATGAAATCTATTGACGAGATGTGGAGGAAGGTGAAGGAGAACAATGAAGAGCTGATAAATAAGGTTTCGCAAATAAGAAACTCAGTTCAAGAGAATCTTGAAGCGGAAAAGATTAAAATAGAAGAACGCATGAGAGTTTATAACAACTTACAGGCCACTTATACCAAAATGAAGGAGTTGATGGATAATGTAATTTTGTTTTTTATTCATTCTATTATTCCATTTGTTTATTCATTCTTTGAATTTCAATTGTCTACTAGCGGATTTTTATTGTTGACATCGCAACAATAAATATTCTGAGTATATAGTTTTTAAGTTTAAAATTAATAAATATTTGCCAATTAAAATAGTTTTTATAAATAAAATTTAATGGTTACATATCATTTATGTCTCATCACATGTAAAAAATAATTAATACAACATATCCATTATTGGTAGGAATTCACACCAATAATGTCAGAAGCAAAGTTGTGTTATGAAAAAGATGCCAGTCAACCAATCACTGTGCATTTAGAAAATGTGCACCAAATCTGCAATTCTGTAAACAAAAAGAAGAAGCTGAATGATGAAGACGGCATTAACTTTGTCGAAATTAAAAAGGATGGATTCGAAAGTAGGGTCAAGAAAATTAAACTTGATGTTGCTTCTTCTTTGGAACAGGTAATGAATTTGGAAAAAAAAAAAGAAAAAAAATTGATGCATGGACAAAATTATTAGATTGTTACATTAATAGAAAATAATAATTTAAATGATCAGTTAATTTTCTTTTTTTATAGAATTGGACTTTGGCAGATACTACCAAACAAACCTGTAAAGATTTGTTTTCTGAAATAGAAGTTGATATTTATGAACGAGTCAACGCAATTAGTTCTTATCAAGATCTCCGACAAGAGGAAGTGAAACACATGAGAGAAAAGCTGGAGAAGCAAAGAAACACTTCAACATCATATATTAACGTAATTAAATTACAAATCATTATTTTAAAGATCACATATTTAATACATACATATACACGCACCATTTAAATATTTACATGTTTTATTTAAATCTTGAATATAATTGAAAATTAGAAATATGACGATGATTACAAAAAAAAATTAATGGATTACAATTTTTTCTCAGAACGTGAATGAGGTTGTTTGTGAAGCAGGAAAAAGTCATGAAATTTTCATGAAAGAACAACGTGGTAAAATGTGGAATTCTTGCAATGAAAATAAACGAAAACTTGATTCTCAGAGTGTTGAAATGAGTGAATGGCGAACGAAGATGTTAACTCAACTGAACACAACGAAACACCAAGTCGACAAGTTCTTATTGGATGATCTCAGACGCGATCAACCGACTGGTATAATACTATTTAACTGTTTTCAAATTTTTGCTTATATAGACTTCTTAATCTGCCTTCAAATCTATTTTTCTTATTCAATTTTCAAACGATTTTTCATCATTATTTTACTGATGATATACGCGTCCCTTTTTTCTTTTGGTAAAAGTTGGAAAACAATTACAGTGACTACTTTGTTACTTCACATTAAAAAAAAAGGAGGGAATAACTTTATATATAATTTATGATATTCTCTTAATGTTAATTAAACTTACATGACAAAACGTAAATTGTAGGCAGCACTCCAGCTCGTAAGGATTATCATTATCCAAAATCGATGATTAGCACTTCGCCTCACGAAAGAATCATACAGCGTTTCAAAGAAGCAAGACAAGGACGGCAAAGTTGTGTAAATTCAGATGAAGAGGTACCGACCTATCTACTTAATTTTGATTGATAACTGTAATATTATGGATACAATAAATAATTATAAATTATAATAATAGAATGTAGTGCAAATTAACTATTAATTGCATAAAGAAATAATTTTAAATTGATATATTTTTATTATTGACAATTTTTTTTTTGAAATTTTATACATTTTACAGATGAATGAAGAGACTTTGAAAACTTATGACAAAGAAAGCTTATATATACCAGCAAATGAATCGATGACAGAAATATTGTCAATGAGTGCACAAAGTGATAATACAAAAATAAAAGTTAACACATCGACGCCTAAGAATCAGGATATGAACAATCGGCACATTCTCAGATCAATAAGTGTGTCGGATATCAAAAATGAGGATAAAAAGACTATGCGCGAAATCAAATCTTTGCCAAATGATAATATGATGCAGGTACATAAAAAGAACAAAAGTTTTAAATTTTGTTTAATATATTACGACTAGGGTGAGGTGTACTATTTGTATTATACTAAAAATTTAATTAATTATTGAACGATCAAAAATTCAGTTTAATGTTTGCACTAAATAACTCTTGTTTTTTTTCTTATTTACAGGTTGATAAAGAAAATGGTGATGACGCATTAATAATCGATAAAAAACGCAAGTACAGTCGCATCTCGCGTCTAAGCCAAGCCCGAAAAGTACTGGGATCGTCAAATTGATTATTTTTTTTATAGTCTACCTGATTCATAAGATCGCACAAACATATAATCAATTGTAACATCATCATATTCACTCAGCTTCACGTTACTCACAGATTACGTGTTACATCATATGTCTCTTTTTCGTCTTTGTAATTTGTGGTACATAATTTAACAACGTTTCTTTTTTAAATATTTCATGTATTAAATATTTCATGTACTCACTTTGAGCTTTGTTTTAAAGTTTAAGATAAAATTTTAGCAATTATTTTATTAACATTTTTTGTTATTTACTTTTTTTTTTATAAGTTTATGTTTAAAGTTACGCGTAATTTCTGTCAAAATGAATGTTTTTTTCTCAATTTTCGTATTATTTCATAAGTAATTCTTCTTAATTACTCGACCTTGCATTTATGAAAATGTGTTAAATGAAGTCATTAATGAACAAATTATTGCATTAGTTAAATTACTGCACGTAAGTACAGTTAACAATAATAATATATATATATATTTCTTTTGTACAACCGAAATTAAATTTCTACGATTTTCTGAGTGTATGATGTCAATTTGTGCATTATTTTGATAAATACATTACTCAGATTTACACTGTGTTATTAATACAATTTTGTTTGATATTTCTTTTCATAGAATTAATAATTTCACATCATTGATAGTTTTAGTATTGTAATTTAATCTTGATATACATTTCCTTTTATAAGAAAGAACTTGTTCTGATATTTATAAAATTTAATAAAAGATGAAAATTGTAATACTTTTTTCTTTTACATTATTTATTTTTGATAACAAATTACATCAGCTTTTTCAGCTTTCAATCAACAGATGGCACATTTACTAATAAATTGGATAATAAAACTAGTATCTTTCGCATGTCGCCTACAGGCACCTCAAAGTTAAGTTTTCTTGAAATGGAACTGCAACCAACGGAACAAAAAAGCAGAATGTAATCGACGCTTCTCTTCAAATTAAACATACGTTTCAAAACAAAAGATCCTAACTTCTGTTGATTGAATGGCCTATCCTCTTTCACTACAAAACATTGATAACCGTTTGTTTTTGTTCCACTCTATCTTTAAGCGGAGAAAAATAGCACTATCTCCGATCGTCAAAGAGAATCATTTGCAAAATCGCCAATACTAACGTCTTTTAAGAATCGCAAAACAATCCCACATTAATAATCAACCGCGCGAGTATTCGTGTCAAAGAAATCGTTCTACTGTAAATTTGAATTTGCCGCCGGAAGGTGGGTCTTGCGAGTCTGCCGCGGGCGCGCTCGCATCGCGGCTCGTCGGCGCATGCGCGACGCGCAGAAGCCCGAGCTTGGCCGAGCTCGTCCTCGGCAGTCTACGAGTTGGCCGTTCCGTGGCGCTGTGACGGGCTTGCCGTGGAAAATCCGCGCGACACCCCCCTCGCGAGAGCTCGGAAGCGCCAAAGAAAGACGTCCGCCTCGACGGCGACAGCGACGAGCGCAGCGACCGGGCCCGAGCACGGGGATTGCGCGGCCTAGCCGAAAACATGTCGACGCCTGCCAGACGGAGGCTCATGAGGGACTTCAAGAGGTAAGCTCGCCCCCCGATGCCCCCCGATACCCACCGCCCCTCACCCCCTCCCAGCAACCCACTCGATCGATCGACGCGCCTTGACGTTTCGGGGCCCGACGTCACGCTATTAATATTCCATTCGTTGACTGCTCGCTCGCTCGCTTTTCGCCTTTGTTTTGCCCGCCGTGACAAACGGCCAGGATGCCACCGACGTTCTCGGTCGATCTCGTCGACCGCACGGCCGTCCGGGTTTATTCTTGGTTCTCGCGTTGCGCGCGCGCGAGCTCGAGTTCGCGGAAGTGGCGCGGCATTGTTTATTCCGCGGGCCAGCGAGTGAAAGTCGGGAAAAAGGCCGAAGCGAAGACTTTCCTCGCAAGTCACGGCTCCGCGCTCGACCGAGCCAGTTCCTGCTCCTCTTTTCGCCAACTATTTCTCTCGCACTTTTCTCACCTCGCGCTCTCTCTCTCTCTATCTACCTCTTTCTCTCTTTATTTACTTTGTCTTTATTTACGAATATCCCCTCTCCCCGCCTTTGCCTCTCCTTTGTTCCGTCCTTGTTATTTTTGTTAATTTTATTTTGTTTATTAGTTGTTATTTATATTTGAATGATTTTATAATTGTTCGGGATTAAGGTTTGGGAAACGATTTATTTTTCTTGCCTTTTTTTTAATTTTTATTAGATTTAAACTGAAACTGTTGTCAAAAAGATTAATTTTAAGATGGGAGTGCTACATATTTATGGCCATGTTTTTTGCATAATGTGATTTTGAGAAACTTGACAAATTGTTTATTTTCTTTTAGGAAAGCGATCATATAGATGTTGATTGAAATATGCCAAATTTACTAGGTTGTCTTATCTAAGTTGTGTTGAAAATGTCAACGTTGAATTCTTATCTCGTTTATTGAAGAACAAGTTATTGCAACCATTCGAATATTTGATTAACACCTATGGAAATGTTCAGTTGATACTTCTGATTGAATTTCACATGCATGTCAAGAAATTTATGAAACAAAAACAGGAAATTGTATTCTTCCTTTTTAAGCTTTAAATGTTTACAAGCATTTTACCTGTGTTTCAACAATTTCTTAATTTGCGTTTATTTAGAATATATGCTGAAGAAACATTGTCCAATAAAAGTTCAAATTCCATAGTTAAACTTGAAAAAAAAAATTTCTTGTTTATTTCATTATAATGGCTTGTTTTTTCAAAATATATTTAAGTTATCAATGATTATTAATAAAATATCAAATTGATTGTAATTTAACAAAATATCAATAATTGAATTTTGTATATTAAAGAATATCCATTTTTTTCTTTAATTTTTTTAGCAAGCATAAAAATGTGTAATAACCAAAAACCAAATTACTTAAATATAATTTTTAAATAATTAATGATGACATGATGAAATATAAAAGAATCACTTAAAAACTATCGATTTGGAAAACATTTTTTAATCTCATTACATTATTAAGTTATATAATACCTATGAACTTTTGATACAATCTGAAATTAAACTGTTTTGATTTCACATTATAATCGAACTCTCTATATGATACAAACAAACCATCTTTGAACCAAGCCAAATGATTTAGAAAAATTTTCTTTTGCTACTGGTCAGTCTTTGGCTTTCGAGCTTTTCCATTTTATTTTTAGAAGATGAGTTCTGACCTTGGTTTAGAACAGAAGCTTGATTGTCTCTTTCAAAAAATTGTCATTGTTGATGATTGTTATTAAAGTACTTGTTGTCTTTTCTTTCTTTTTTATTTACACTTTTAAATATCAAATCTACGTCTGAGTATATCTTTATTTAAATGCAAACTAAAATACTCGATGATTGTTACAAATTATAAAAACAGTGCTAGTATGTCGAAGGAAAACCCAGTATTTTGCTCCAAACCCTATAATGTGTAAAAATATTATGACCTTAAAAAATGACCAGTTTGTAATGTCTTTTAATTTCGAAAACACAACATTAATAAAATAAATTGATTCACTCAATAATTAATTAATTATTTATTATTGTTATATTTTTAACTAATCTATTGTTTTCTCTCGTATTAAATAAACAACTTATGTACAATTACCCTAAAAACGTTTCTAAACGTCACAAAGCAGATCGGACGAAAAATCGATATCAGTGATACTTCTCCGATTTCTGTTGCTTATAAATTGTTGCATGCAAATAATGGTGCAGTGCACGTCAACTGAACGAAAAGAGGCGAAAGAAACGGCGTAGAGACGAAATCCAGCGAATCAAGAGAGATGATAGCACACGTTTTATCGCGTATATTGCTAATAATTAAGAGTCGGCGCATTTAAATGCAATTTTCTCAATGCCATCCATCATTAAAATAGAATAGCCAACGATATCTAACCTCATTTGTTTGTTCGCAAATCGCAATGGATTCGTGTCGCTGGACTGCCAGCGACGTTAAGTGGTCGGATGAAAATCATCAAATTCTCAGACTTGTCTCGGTCATTGTTACATTTCATTATTGTGACAATGGAATAATAGGCTTTTTATGATTGAAAGTTGTAATTACAAATCATCTTTTACATAATGAGTATGCGCGTGCATACATATTTATATGTATATATTTATATATGCATTTAATTATGTATGTGCACGCGTGCGCACGTCATACTCAAAGTTTTAATTATTTAAACTACAATTTAATAGAACAAAATAGTGAAAATAATTAAATAAAAAAAGGAACAGTAATGTAAATTGCCTAGCTTTTATTTTGCAAAACTAATCAGCAAAGTTTATCTATTTCAATAATGTAAAAATTAACTAGCATTTCTGCAAAGTTACTTTTCATTTTAAATTTTGATTTCCTATGAATTGGCTTATTAATATTGTCAATCTTATATGAGTATGTTTGCATTGCCTCTCACTGATCAAAATGGTTGAAAAACTGTTGATATCAGAAATCATCCAAAATGTTTTCGGACGACTGACGAATATTTTATTAGCTTTTTTTACAGGGTAGTGACGCGATTAGCGAAATAAGAAGTTTTTAAAAGAAAAGAAAACAAAGTAAAACTGACAGTATAGCCAAGTATAACCAGTTTTTCTTTGTCTTCTTTGTTGGACGAAACGATTTTGCGTAAATTAAATGAATGAACTTGTCATTCAATTTCATTGCCTTTTCTTCTGTCCACAGGCTACAAGAAGATCCCCCCACCGGGGTTTCAGGTGCGCCAACTGACAATAATATTTTGATCTGGAATGCTGTTATATTTGGGTGAGTGTAAAAATTAAAACGAGTTCCCATTTATCATACTATTACTCTGCAACAAGACATATGTATCCCAAAAATAAATATACTTGAATTTCCTTTTGTTTGTAAAAAAAGTATAAACAATTTTTGGATACTAATAACTATAAATTTCTATACCATTTTATACACTTGTTTATTTATTAATTAATTTATTTACTCAATTGAAAAGTTAAAAAAAAAAAGGAGAAACAAATGAATGTCGGTAATGTAGAGATCTTCGCCAGTGTACCAAATATTGCCAATTAAGGGCATGTTCTAAATCTGTTTCAATGAAATTAGGAACTTTATCTAATAATCGATTAAAATTTTCTTCTGTCGAGTTACGATATTTGAGCGTTATAAGCAAAAGTTTTCTTCGACCTTGAAGTCATGAAAAGAATAAAAATTAAAATCATAAAGTAATGATACATATATAATATGAGTAATACTGATGCGTGCCCCTGAAATCTTTGTATTGAAAGGATTCTTTTCTTTTTTCAGGCCACATGATACTCCCTTCGAAGATGGCACTTTTAAACTTACAATAGAATTCACGGAAGAGTATCCAAACAAACCTCCCACAGTGAGATTCGTCAGTAAAATGTTCCATCCAAACGTGTATGCGGATGGTGGCATCTGCCTCGACATACTGCAGAACCGCTGGAGCCCGACATACGATGTATCAGCTATTCTGACATCCATACAGGTAACTTTTACATTTTCCGTATCATTTCAAAGTTTCGCCTTTCAAACTAGTGAAACTTTATCATTATTAATCCTCTATGTATCGTGAGGCTATTGGGGACCCCTAGTAGACATTTGAGAAATTTAAATTAATAGCGGCAATTAACATACTTATAAATGTTACTCCCAAATTTAAACGCTTTTGAACCATTGGATAAACGGAGGATTAATATTATCATACTTTGTTAACTTTAAAGTTAGATTTCACATCTTATTTCGGATTTTGTTTTTAACCTTTATTTGAAACGATTTTTTGAAGTTTTTATTATTAACCATTTACTGCTGAAAGGTTCCCCCACTACTAATAGGACATATGGGTCGAAGTGACGATTGGTGACTTTCCAGCAGTAAATGGTTAATTACTACCACATTTTATTGTTTGCTCATTTATTTATTTATGATTTACAAAATGTTATTTGCTTTTAATATTATCACAAACAATATATTTTACTTTGCAAACTGAAGTGAAATCTGGGTTTAAAGATACAGTTTTTCAAGTCAAAAGCTAGTCAAATGTAAGTGAAAATGTAAATAGTACAGTTTCAAAATTGAAACTATATCAAACTGATTTGTTGTCTCCTTAACAGCGGTTGCAATTCATCAAAGTCCAATGTAAAATAACTCACATACACAAAATATGCATCATATAATGTAAAACAACTCGCGAATAAGACATTAGTAGACAAAGTAGAAAATACATTATAAAAGGAGGTGCTCTTCACGATTCAAGGATATTTGAAAAGCGTCAATTTGCGCTCTTGTCTATCTGTTTTCCTCTGTTCTTATTTCTTTTCCATTTCCGTTTTCGTTTTGAATCAATTGTATATGAGACAATGGCATTGATTTGAAATGAAACTTGTAAGTTGAATATTAGGACCGGTTTTAAGGTCATTTTTCAAATTGTATGCTCTTTTAGTTTGGAATCAAATTTATAAAACAATAATAAATTCTGAATAATTATGGCAAAAATTAAGACAGTAACTGCATATTTTTTTGTTAAAAGGATGTAGTGGATTTTTGTTAAACTTTTACAAATTAAAAAATTGTTTAAAAATAAAAACTTTAAAACTACTTTTTATTGCATTAATATAATTCCATGAAATTTATTAATTTAAAGTTTACAAAAGTAAAGTTTAAATTAAAGTTTACAACAATAATTATTCAAAGTCTCCAATAAATAAACTTTTCTTTAATAAAATTGTAAGATTTGTTTTTTAAATAATGAAATTTTTGCAAAAATTAGAATTTTCGGTTTTCTTCTTTTTTTATACAATTTCAAACGTCTTCTTCAAACAAATTTTCACCTAAAATTATTTAAATTGGTTCATTCTTTTTGTATTAAATTTTAATTCTACTCTACTCCTTTGAATTTAATTTTTCTTCTCAATGTGTTTTTATACCAGAAAAACAAAAATAGTAAAAGCTATTTGCAAGTTGAATTTAAAGAGAGGGCAAACTGATTATATATATATATATAACATACACACACACACAAATGGAGTAATGCAGTTATTAAGATGCAATTGTGTAATAATAACACAGACTAAGAAATAAATTTTCTTGTAAAAGTTTGTATTTTTGAAATTTACATAATAAAATTTATTTTTAAATTATAAAATTAAAATGTCAACAATAATTACAAATTATTTAATTTTTATCACAGGTAAATATTTTATGACACACATTACTTTTATATTAATTTAAACAGCACTTATTAGTTATTTCAATAAATTCAAAATGGTATAAAAACTGATCTGTTTTATAAAATCGATTAAATTGCTTTTTTAAATCAAAGATTCAACCACGAATGTAATAATTTATGAATGTAATGACAATCTTCATTTCAATCTTCATACACTAAGCTCATCTTCATGAACTAATTTAATATTCTCACCTTTTTATTGACAAAATCTTGTTTTCATGAAACAAAAACGACATAGCCCATCGGTTAATAACGGTGTGTGGTAATTTGTAAGACCATTGTATTATGAATTGGTCTTTCCAAGCTACTATATCTCAACGAAACTCCGACAAATGATTATTGTAATAATGTGACTTTTGTGATTGCAGTCGCTGTTAAGTGACCCCAACCCGAACTCACCCGCCAACTCGATGGCGGCACAACTGTACAAAGAGAACCGGCGCGAGTACGAGAAGCGAGTGAAAGCCTGCGTGGAGCAAAGCTTTGTGGATTAGTCGCGGGCGGCGCTCGCAGCTGTCGCAGCGTCTGTCAACAAAATGGCCATTTGCTCGCGAGAAGGGAACGTGCAGCCTTACCATGGAGCGAACGCTGAGAGCTTTAGCATTGTCACTCCCTAAATCAATAAACACACACAAAACCATAGAAGCAACTTAACACAACCGACAAAAAAAGATGGATAAAATTAGGAAAAAGAAATAAAAAAAGTTTAACAAGATAACTTGAACAAAAAAAATGAAACAATCAAATTGAGAACTCCGGACTATCAACGTGCAACATTCGGTCGAATTTTTACAACGTTGTATAATAAATTAATATAAAATTGTGTATTTATTTATTCGAGGCGATTCGTGACGAAAATTGAAACGCTGAGCGAGGTCGCCGGAGCGTGCAAAGCGTCCCGACACACTTTCTTTTCGACCCTTAGTACTTTGTATAGCCTCACCTACAACGTATAGGACGACTGTCTTTTATTAATTAATTAATTATTACCAGAAAGTAATAACTTTGTTATGTTTTTGTTTTCTCTTCTACCCTTATCGTTTCTCTGTCTCTTTCTCTTTTCCTCTCTCTATTTCTTCTGGTATTTCGTTGCCCGTCTTTCCCCCTCCATTTTTCTTTTCGATAAATCGACCAATTAATTTGTTAGTTAATTAGTTAATTACTCGACGTTTGCGCAGCGACACCTCGCGGCGAGAATAGGAAATGTCGAAGCATTGGCTTGTGTTAAGTCGTGTTGATTCGTTGGGCGCAAAATCGCCAGGCGCGTTGGATTTTAAATTTTTTGCGAGCCGCCTTTCTTCCGTGCCCACTCTGTCTCTATCTTCTTATCATTGAATTTCAAAGCGATTTGTAAAGCAGCTTGTCACTCAGCGAGCCATTCCGTAGCCTACAGGAACGTTAATTCAGGACCAACGTTTTGCGTATACCATAACTAGTGCGGAAGGAAGCGACCGAGGGAAGGGGCAAACGAGTAACGAGGAAACACACGCGTCAAACACTTATACACGTATAATAAAGCGTATAATTTGAGAATTTACGTGCAATCATGTTCATTTATTGAATCCTTTTTTTCTTGATCGCCTATGAGCACTTATCAGTTTATTACTTGCTAAAAATATTTTTTATTTTATTACAATTGTAAAATTAGAAAAAAATTCTGGATAATTTTACTTTTTTCTATATGTTAGAAGATTTTTAATCAATTTAAAGATTAATACATAAAGATTAATATTAACGCAATGAAAATATTTAGTGATACTAAAATAGGCTTCTGAATAATGATTCCATGTGTTTCTTTTCAAATTTGAAATTGTAGACAAAGAATGCGAACATTTTTTGTTTCAGTCACTTTTAGATGAACCGAACCCAAATTCACCAGCCAACTCACTCGCAGCCCAACTCTATCAAGAAAATAAGCGTGAGTACGAGAAGAGGGTCGCCACAATCGTCGAACAGTCCTGGATCAACATGACTGAAAGTCACAGCGACGACCTTCGCTGACATTAAATTTCTCGCGTCAACTTCGTCTAATTAGCTTCGGTTTTTCTTATGTTTATAAATAATTTTATTTTATTTTTTATTTCATTTTTTCTCCTTTTTCCATTTTGATACAATATTAATTGACGACAATATTCTTGCAAAACTGAGACAGAAAGGAATAGAAATTTTCATTTCTCTTCAATGCTTCTTAATTTATCAATGACTCCCACAGACATTACAAAATATATGTTAAGAAATATGTGACACTATTTCTCGTGGTTAGTACAACAAAAGAAAATATTTTTATTTTAAAATTAATTACACGTATTAAACAGAAGGTAATTAAGATTTTTTATTTTTACTAGGTTTTGTTTTTTGACCGTATTCAGACAATTATAATTTTTATGGCGTTGCAAAAGCGATATTATTGCGATATCACTTGTGTATCTCATGAAATGCACAGAAATTGGACATTTTTTTTCCTAGTTCAATTAAAAAATTTCTTAATTGATTTTCAAATAAATCTATGTCAAGAAACTTCTGAATTTACTTTGGAAATTACCTATTCCAATTAAGGGAATTCCTATTTCAAATTTCCTAATCAAATTTGTATTATTAAGAATTGCTAGGAACCCACAAAACGGGTCATGAGATGCATAAGTGATATCGCAATAATATCACTTTTACAACGCTGAAATGATAATTATCTGGGTAGTTTTTCAATTTTCTTGAAGGTATTAAAATTTGAAACAACAGAAAGACATTGAAATTTCTATTCTCTTCTTACCATTTTTTTACGCGAATATTGTTAAAGTATTAAAAAAAGAGGGTCTATTTAAATGGTTTTCTATAAAGAAACAACATTTACTGGACAGAAAATAGTTTGGGGATCTGGCAGTGATTAGATTCATTTTCCTAACATTGTGACTGCATTTATATGATAAAGATAATATTTTTTTTTTTTTCAACTAGTGATAGTATATGCAAAAAAGCTTTTCTGCACTTGCATAGAAAAGCTTATTTTCCTTCGTAAATGACAAAATCAGGATTATATAAAAATTAATCATTTGTATGCAAGTATAGAAACATTTTTACATGATCACAAGTTGTCAATTAAAGCTTTTGACTTTTCTTTCATAAATCTTTCAAATAAAGAGCAGTCGACGGGAAAGCTTGATATGATTCTTCAGTTTTTTTTTTTCTTTTATAAAAACGTTGTCCAGTGCTAATTTTTTTTTTATTTTGGTTAAACTTGAAAAGTAATATATTTGTTGTTTGTTTGATGATTTATTTGATCTAATTAAAAAAAATATTTAAACTACCGAGCGGCGTTCACACTGTTAGGATGGAATTGATATATCATCTTGCTAATTTATATGCTTTACAAATTGTTGAGAATATAAGACGAAGTTGTCGTACCACATAACTTTGTGATCGCATTGTTACACTTTTGAAGTCATAAATCGTAAGCAAAAAACTTTTGTTTTCAGTTTGTTGTTTTTATTTCTTGAATCGTTAATGTATGAACGTAATATAGAAATAATTAAATCAAGTCTGAAATTAAACTTAACGTTTCCATTAGAGAAATTAATAGACTTATACAATGTATTATATATTAAAAAATTAACAATTTAAGATAAACTAATACACATAAAATTATTTATGTATTGAAAATTATTGGATTTGATTGAAATTTAGCTGCGTTTTACACGTATATCAATATAGAGTAATAATTCCTGGGTATTTGTTTAAAAATAGAACTTTTTCCTAACGTTGTTGTCTAAACAAGTGAAACGGTAAATGGCCAATAGTTAATCATTGTCAAGCAGTCATACTACTCTCTGCATTGATTGGCTGATCATTAAGAACATTGTAATAAAAAAAGTTATAAACGTGCTATATAAATCATGATATTCAAAAAGAAAACACGTGTCTAATCAACGTCGTTAATATGTTGAATTATATTTGAATAAGATTAATTCAACGAGTGTTCCCTCAGAGACAGAATCTCGAAATACAAAAATTCTTTTTTGTTTCCCTTCTAACTGAAATTCAGACTCAAATTAATATACATTTCAAGATACTCTTGTAGTAAATTGAGACAAAACTACTTTAAAATATAATATTTATTATAAATACACTCACTCTTAGTAAAAATAAAAGAAAAAATAAATCTAACAGATACATAAAATTATGCACAACGCACTTGCTCGCTGGTTTCTAAACGCTTGCCAATCATTCACTTGTACATTTTATCACAATTTTTTATCTATATACGTAATGCGAAATTTTGATTCCGCTGGTACACTGAAAAAAATTACGTTGCAAGTTTACAATAGAAATTAGTACAATTTAACAGATGTTATTTAACTGTACATACATAATGTAAATTTACAAAATAATGAGTAAAATTAAGTTTTTTATTGTTATAAATTATTAGAGTTTCATGTGATTACACAAATGCTTCTTTTCAGTGTACAATGCATAATTTTACTTTATTTTTCTTTTTGACTTAAGTATATCTATTGAACAGATGTATTTCACAATTATAGAAAACAATATTAATGTATTTGTAATTATTATTATAATTGTAATTATTATCAATAATTATTTTATTTCCGTTTTATGTCTAATAGAAATTTGAAAAAAGTTTGTATATCACTATTCAGTGTTATAATTTTATTATTGGTCAAGATTTAGATCAATGTTTCGTCAATGGTTTTTGATTGCACTCTTTGCAATTGACTGTAAAGAACTTTTGTCCAATTTCTATTGATTTTTTTTAGGATTATATTTTTTATCTTAGTGTACAAATAAAGTGACATTGATGAAAAAGAGACTGTTTCATTATTTATTTATTTAGAAACGATATTCAAGACTCGAGTTTAATAGCTGGATTCACACTCAAAAATTCGTTGAAAATTTTTCCAGACTGTATGATTTTTATGAAAATATAGATGTTGTTTAAATTAAAAAATTTGAAAAATCTTTTCTTTTCAATGTGAAAATGTGTATCTCTGTGAAATTTTTTATTACAAAAATATGCTCATTGCCAGTTATTATATGTTGAATAGTTTAGTAACGTTAAGTTTTTTATTTTTACATTTTTACAAAAATAGAGTCCAGTTATTAAATCTCATATTTCATTTAGAATTCGCAAAAAGTCATGATTCCATCTATGATCAATGTGTGACAATATTACGCTTTTTTATTGTTTGGACCAAAAGTTCATTTCAGGTTGTTTATTTGATCAATTAAACTTTTATTTTTAAGGAGTGAAATAAAATAAAATTACAATTCCCTTCCTTCATAAAATGTGAATAAAAAATGATCTAAAAGGAAAATTTTGTGTAAATAAATATTCACAATTGGAAAGAAATAAAATACGTCATATAATTATAAATATTTTACATAAAGTGTAATTTACAGAATTGTACATCGTATATCATTATACTACACGCTTTTATATTTACACTATGTATTTTTTCATATTTTTTTGCTACTCGTATGAACTTTTGCTCTCACATCAATTTAATCTTATTTGATAAATTATTCATATTAAATTTGAAATATTTTGCAAACGTAGTATTTTTTATCGTAATTTGTACATTTTTACAATAAACTTTTACTTTTCAAATAATGCGGTTTTTGTAACAATTTCCATTATTTTGAAATTTTCTAAATGTGCAAGAAATTAAATATTTATGTGATTTAACTAGAATCATCTATGGAACGTTATTTTTTTTCATCTTCATTAACAAAAATGTACAGATTTTATTATAATTACAATAAAAAGAGATTCATCATTGTGTAAAAACCATCAAAATTAAATAATTTATTAAATAGGTTTAATGTAATTTTAGTAGTAAATGTTAGTAAAAAAAGTGATGTTAGCGAATTATAAAGTCATAAAAAAATTACAAATTCTTATGAAATTTTGTAACAAATGAAAGGAATTTTGTAAACGAATTATACCACATATCCCATTAAACCACGGGAGTTGAATCTTACTTCAAGTAATATTCTTACAAATATTACTACATTTTATTGATTTTATTTTATAAGATTCAAACAATAATTTTTCTTCCGTTTGTTAAGCAATGTAATGTATCATGAACTGAGAAAGTAAAAAACTAAATATTTTTACTGGAAAACGTTTTTTACCATGAATAAAATATATGCACTGTGTAGATGTAAACGTTTGGTGTATAATATTAGATTGGATAATAATTTTAATAATGGAATAGAAATGTATAGTTTTTCCTTCAACGGGTGCCTTAATATCTTGGGACATAACCCGAAAAAATGAAATTTGCTTAAGAGAAAAAAATGTGAAATATTCTTTCAAGTAATAAAATATACTTTTAAATATGTATACACATTTTAATTTAAGGTGAAAAGTCAAACGTTTTTTTGGGTTTTATATTTTATAGTAACGATATGTTCATAAAAAAATAAATACAAATACAAATAATAAAAATGTTTCATCACCCTATTTAAGTTTTTAAAATTCATTAACAACTGACGTTTCACCTTGAACAATTAAAACTATTCAGTGCAAATTTCATTCCGTTTTTTTTCTTCCAAGTATTAATGGAATCATTTTTACAATTAAAGTATTTTATAGTCTAAATAATGAATCAATCATTTTATCAAAAGATCCATAGAATCAGCTAACTATAATAACCAAAGAATTAATAAATATACTTCTTTTGATTATCTTCAACAGAAAAGCTGATTGTAATGAATTGCAAGCTTAATTATATTTTTTTATATGAAAATTCTTATCTAAGTATAACATATAAAATCTAGTTAATAAGAATTTTTTTTCCAGTTGACAATGTTTCTTCTTTGAATCAAAATGAGGTATTATCCTTTTCTTCGCGTAATCCTTTTAAATATATCTGCTCTCTATTCCTGCAAAAAGTATAAATCTACTTATGAATACAAATATTTTTATTTTATTAAAACGATTGTAACAGTTCTAAATTATGGTATATAAGGACATAATAAAATTCTAGAAACATCAAGAACATCATTCCAGAACATCAAGTTTGACAGGAACAAACACAACATAAACCAATTCTTTATCATCCATTGATTGAACAAAGTATTTGTTCTTTATAATTCCTATAAATGTTATATAAAATGTAAAATTATTCTGATTTCGAGCAACTGACCTAGATTCTCACAGTAGCAACGGGCTTGATCCTGTTGAGCAGTTGCTACGACTTCTCCTCCTTTTCCTTATTATATCGTTCAAGTTCCTTTAGGAACTGGGCCTTGGGTTTCATTATGTTGGGACGATCCCCGCGACACTTTGGGCAAAACCATTTTCCTTTCGGCTTTGTACTCAACGAGACACATGAAAAATGAAACCATTCGATTGGGCAGAGATCGTTGTCGCAAAGGATCATTTCGCCGTACGAAATTTGGTCGCAAAGGCAGTAAGTGGGCTCGTCTGGGTCGATTGCCAGGTCGTCCTCTTGCGGAGGCGGCGTGTCCTCGCGTTGTTGGTTTTGCTGACTACCCTGCCGCGCCTTACGTTTTTTCTTCTTGCCAGTGTTGGCGTTGGCGCCCTTCTTTTGGCTTCCGTTGGTGCTACTCGAAAGATTACCTGAACGCGCGTCCGACATCACCATCATGTCCATCGCATGTGCTGATTCAACCAACGATTCCATGCGCGTACGTCGCGCCCTCTTTGTTTGTCGCGTGTCCGAACTGTTAACGTTGCCAGATGCAGTGGACGCTGCATTTGAATTCGACTCGCGTGACACTTCGCCGCTTTCTTGCTCTTTGCCAAAATCTGCGCAAAAGTAATTTTTTTGTAGTGTTTTCTTGGTCGTTATTATTAATGGTGATGTTACTATTACACTAGAACCTGGAATGGGTGATCAGTTTGTGGGAACTTGAATGTTATATCAAGGCTACGAATTTTGGACTTTGTAAAATTTTAATGTATAAATATAAAAACGGGAAAGTAAAAAATTACAAATTTTTTATCATATATTTATTGCCCCTGACATTAGCGTCTTGAAATTTTTCCAAGTCCAAAATCTGTGTCCTTGGTTCACTTATTTGAAAAGTATATAAATTTTAGTAAGTATAAAATACAATTTCATTGTTTCATTTTTACCTAAATTGCTGAAGTCTACATCCAGTTGACGAGTTTTATTCTCTATCAAATCCTGCACCTGTTGCAAGATTTGTAACTTTTGATCACCAATTTCTTGAGCAGCGATTAAAGCTTGCTGCACTCTCACCAGTGATCGTCGTTTTAGGTTAAAGTCGCTGTCGTTTTTCAGTACTTCCTGTTGCTGATCGACTTCCCTTAAGTAAGCTGGTGAAAATGAATTATTAATATTATGAATGAATAATAATTTAACTAAATTTATGTTAGGGTAATTTTTCCTAAATAAATTGTCTTTTTTATTAAGAACATAAAAGAAATGGACGTTTTTTAATTTTTTGAGTAAACTGAATGATTAAATCAATTTAAGGACGTCACATCGCCGTAAACTTGTAAAAACAAGCACTGTTTTGACATAAATGTTAATGACAAAAAAAATTCGTTTTACTGCTATTAAAATTAATAATATTAATTAATACAGCGTCAATATAAAGTAAAATACTACATTAAAATTGAAAACTCAATACAACATATTTCATTTGACTTGCTTTCTTCAACCTTTGAAAGTTGTGGACATATGTCAATTTTATATTTTTGGAAACTTGTTCTAAACTTTTTTATTGACAAGTCACAGTTTTATTATAATACCCAGTAATACTGATTATTAGTAATACCCTGTAAACAATGGATATTTAAATAAAGAGAAGAGTATGCATAGAAAAAATAAATAAATAATTGAAGCTTTTATTTGTCTATAAAAAAGTGTCAATTCATTTTTTAATTCGACTATTTTTCAAATTAATTGATACAAAACAAAATAAAAATGGTTTGAAACACTTTCCTCAAAAACGCTGGTAACAATTAATACAGATCAACACATTGCAAAACGTTATTGTGATTAAAAATAAAATGACGTCCAGTACTTTTGATATTCTGTTTTGTTTACTTGCTTGAATAACGGCAAAAGAACTCACTCTGACATGTGGCGTCAAGCTCTCGAAGCCTCGTGTTAAACCTTTGAAGATCGTTGGGCAGGTTCTCGACGCAGTCGAGGTAATTTTCTATGTAAGTCGCGGAATAAAGAGCCTCGACGACGGCCTGATTCAGCATCGCGCCGGGCTCTCGCGGCTAGGTCCGACCGCCAACCAAACGCCGAGACGAATAATCCAAAGCCGAGCTGACCTCGCACTCTTCCTTGCCTTCCTCCGACTCTGAAAACGGCGCTCTCTTTGTCCCGGGCTGCTCGCTCGCTGCAACCGACGGGAAACTGGCGGAAAACATGTGAGGAAACCTTTTCTTTCTCTCTCTTTTCTTGCTTCCACTGGTAGCAACGGGCGTCAGACGATAAAGTACCGTCCTCCTGCCATATTGACATATATCTGCTGCGGTGGACGGTTAAGGCGCGTTTTCATGAGCGACGTTTCTTTTGTTGCACTAAAAAAACCATGTAGGTGACATGAAACCATTTTCCCTGACCTCTTTAATGACCGACCGTTAGGGAGCGCTGTCTGTTCACTGGATCAATCTTAACAGCACAACATAATAAGTTATTGCAAATGTTTTTTTGTAAACAAGTAGGCAATAAAACAAATTAAAAGAATAGTTTGATCATTAAAAATTTTGATAAACCTATTTCACTTTGAATTTGATATATATTTTACATATCAAACATTGTTTTTTAAGACTCAAAATTATTCACGAACTGGTAAGTAAAAATGAAACGATCGTTTCAAGTTTTTTCAGTTATATAGGTTGTACTATTATAGGTTATGTTTACATGTTTTTTAAGATTGATCCAGTGACAGACAGCGCTCTTTAGTGAGCGGTCATTTAAAAGGGATTTTTTCAATATATTACAAAGGTATGCTTTGTTACCTACATGAAAAAAACTAAATAAAATACCAAATCAGATGGCGTGCTTGAGCAAAGACAGACGATTCAGTTTTATTATTAAAGAAAAATTTTCTTGCTCGAATATGTCACTTTTTTTGGCTTATATTCGGCTCTGAAAATAAGATACTTTTCTTTTTTCTGATAAGTGAGCAACGAATATAAAATGACGGTATATGATTGTAGTGTGAAGAATTACTAATTCGGCGTGCACACCACCTGTTGGTAGACATAGTTAATCAAATTTAAAATTCTTCATCTATTGCTCGCTTTGTTGAGAGGCGGTGAAAAAAACGTGGCGAATTCGAACTTGCGTCCTGTCACTTGACTAACAGGCGTTCTCATCACGATACCAGACAAATTCCTTGAAAAATTATTTCAACCCTGACGCAGGATCAAAGCTACCGATACTGGCAAAACGTAGTACAGCTCTAAGTAATGGTTCTACATATTTTTTTTTTTTTTTTTTTTTTGACATTAAACTTTTTTGGATTCTGAGTAATGCGTCAAAGAGCATTTTAGGCTTCACAGTTCTGAATAATATTATTTGAATATCATTATGTACATACCTAATTTAGATACAATAATAATAATAATAATGAAAACACAGAATTTAACTCATTACATTCTTCAATAATTCTTTATTTCAAAATTCGAAACTACTTGCAACGCGATGTGGTCACTTTTTACAAAAATTACATATAAAAATATGATGGATATGATACACATGAATTAGATTATTGTATGTTAAATAGAATGCTTAATTTCGTGCATGATTCAAATGACATATGTGTTACATGTATAAATTAATTAATTTAATATGACACTTCGCTTTCGTCGTCTTTCTTTTTGTGTCGAAAATGTTTTACATCAAAATATTCATCTCGACAGTCAGTATTATCGTATACCATCACACTAATGTGGTTTTCTCACTTTACACTTTGACCGGATCATTTATAAAATGTCGATCAACGTATCTTACAAAGTACACAAGCTTCTCTTGCGATCATCTCATGTTCGTTATTCCGACAGAAAATTTTCTCCTCCACGTTTTACAATTTATTAATACTCGTTTAATTATGTCGATTAAAATGATATCTTTTCTTTTCTTTTTTCTTTGTTTTTTGTTCACGCAAAAAGTTTAGTGACAAAATTTTTGTCAGAATCCATTCTCCGAAACTCAACCAATTACGTAACGTCTATACAACATAAAATTTTAACTTGTACTTGTGAACAATAATGGTCTGATAATTGGTATAAATATTATACCAATGTATACTGCTTTTGATCGAGCTCTCTCTGACAAACCTCGTCCGAGTGCGCTCGAAAATAGGTACCTCTATCAAAATTAGTCACTTAAAATCTTACCCAAACGTTTTTTAATTTTCGAAATTTCTTATGGAGAATCCCAGATGGAATCTTAAGCAGAAATTTGAATGAAGTAAAAATCCAATCAAATTTTAATTTATTTCAATTTTAAAATAAATTCTTGAAGTCATACTTTTTCGCATTAAAATACATCAAAGTTGAAGTTTAACACAACATTTTAGATAAGATTATTGAAGGCATTCGAGAATTCACTTAACATTTCTTTAAATGTTGAAAATATACAATCCAAGTTAAAACTTTGTATTTTAAAATTAAAACTATACTTACTGTTTAAACTAACAATTTTGATTTTGTCTTAAAACACAATTTCTTGTTAAAACAATAAATAATACACTCGTTTATACAAAAAACCAATTCTAATATTTCATGCTATTTGGACAGGTTTCTTGATATAAATTATTACGTGAAAATTGCTGAGTAAAATTTCATTATAAGATTCTACAAGAACATTTTCGATAGAGACTACCTTTACATACATAAATAGACTAATGATGTAAAGCGCATTACATCGTCTAACGTGTCATGATTCGTAGAAAAATTATTGTCTTTGATTTCGCGGGAACCAAATGCAGTTACACTTTATTTCGCGTGCAAATCATAATGCCGATACCGAAACAAAATTGTGCGGAGAAAATTTTTAAATAAATAATTACTGCTGTCTTATAAAACAATACTATGCGACTTAATATAACACATCGCACGAAACTATTTAGCAAATGCAATTTTTTTATTTTGTTGCTTAACATTGTTGAGGTGATTAATTACTCATTCAGTATAAAAATAGATCCGGCAGTTCTTCAAAGTTAAATAAATTGCTGTATCCATTTAGTTACAAAATGAATAATAATAATTCGCTCAGTAATTGAAATTATTTTCGCAAATAAATAGGTCTGAGCAATCACCTTAAAGTCTTTCTAACAGCTTTTTATAACAATGGCACACTCAGTAATTTTTTATCTAAATTTTTTCTGAGTGCAGACACATTTTTGTTGATACAGTTTAGGATTTTTAAAATGAGATTGCATCCCTCGCAGCTAATAATGCTCTAGAAATGTTCACAAAATACTTAAAATGTAAAATATAATATCTTTTTTTTTTTAATTTAAACATTGTTGCATTACTAAAAAGAATAAAAAACTGATAAATTGCTAAAAGCTTATAATAACACTCTAAAAACATAATAAGTCCAAATATTTCCAGAATATTATTCAATTATTAACACTTCAACAGTCCACCGACTTTGTTTTTTTTTTCTTTTTTAATTTATAGAATTTAACATTTTCAAATCATCTCGTACTCATTTTTTCGCATGTTTATAAAAGAATCTATCTTCTGAAAAGTGGCACTGGACTGCTGCAGAGTTAAAAAAGTTTATTTGAAGGGATTGCAGTTGGTATGAATTTCAGTGACGTGTAACGAGATGATGATTATCTTTTTGTTAAAAATTATTAGTCAACTTGTATTGTTCAACAACGAAAGAAGACAAAGTGATTTCTCATTATACTATTCATCACAAACGTCGAAGTGAAAATTTATCACAGAAAGTTTTTGATTTTTAATTTTAGAATTATCAAATAACTGCTTATGTTAAAAAAATTTTTTTTCTTCAAATTTGAGATTCAGAGATGATCTCATACTCATTATTATTATTTTTTTTCGGCGAGTTTTTTATCATTTAAATACTGAATGTAATGTTGTTATAAAGGAACAACGATATGAATGTCTTCTCAAACTTGAAAGAAATCCACAAAAGCATTTCAAGTTAAAAATTATGTTGAAGGTTAAAAGTAGTACAAAAGAAAATAATAAAATTGAATACCATTTGTTTTGTTGTTTTATTTTATATGAATTAGTCAATAAATATTGGAATGTTTAATTCATTTTTTGATTAACAAATATTTCTGTGAAAAACTTTCACTGGGATAACAACGACCCTACGGTGGCATTTTAAACGGCCAAGTTATTTGTTCAGTTGCCGTTATTACTCTGGCTTCAACTAAAATATTGCAATAATTTCTATGGAGCAAGTATAGGATCCACGATGTACTGATTTTTTTATTGCGAGGGCATGTTCGTAATTTTTTTTTCATCCAACACAGAGGAAGGAATAAGGAAGTTGGATGATAATCAAGATTAACATAAAATAGTAAAGGAAAAGTAATACTATATCTCAATTTATCCCTTTCTTCCTTACCCAGGATTAGTAATTCATGCACTTTCAAGTCTTGGCGATCTGACCAGGAATGTCTTTTAGTCGCAAAAACGTTTGACCGTGATAACTCATTGCAAATTTGTAAATAAAACGTCCAAAGTTTGTCATGAGTTTGAGGCATGGTCATTTTGGCATATCCAAGTCGATGGAAACGAATTATAAAAAGGAATCTATGCTCCAAAATCAACTCCTGTTCATAGCACCATGTTTGCGAATATTAAATTTCCTCTTGTCTCCTTCTACGACTATTGTTGCGCTGAATTCGTTAATCATCTGACTATTGCTAACGCCAGTCTGCTACGATATTCGTAAATATAAAAATACTTGGCTACTTGCAAATTATCGATGGCATGACGCCTCTCGAATTACATTTTTCAACGCAACCTTTCAATTTTATCACACCGAATTGTTTGTACACGAACGTTTCATCCGAGTACAAAGTTTATTGTACACCAAAAAAATGAGGTTTTCAAAGAAAGCTCTAGTTTGAAAATCTTCCTTGAAAAACATGTCTATCGGAAGATTCCACGGTTAAAAAAGCTTAATCAGAATCATGTTTGAATAAAAAATAAATAACCAGCAAAGTACAGAGAATAAAAATTCAGAGCGTGTAGGTTCAGGCTGAGAACAGCGGAGTAAAAAAGGTTGCGGATGGTCTTCCGATCTTTACTTCTTTTCCGTCCTGTGCGAACAGCCACGATCTGGTGTTGCGTTTCAGCTTGTCCACCCAGGACGGTCTTCGATTACGAGGCACGTATATTCGTGCGCGTGGGGTAACTACGAATCGAAAGTCCCCGATCAACTCAGATTTGAACCGGAGGTCGGGGCGTCTACGCGAGGTCGGTTCTGTTTGTACTTGGATGCTTTCAACCGAAAATTTCCATAATGCTAACATAGGTGCCGGTAACGAATCCAAGAACACCAAAGAGGATGATGGCGATGTTCTTCCACAGAATCCAATTAAACCGGCCGAGACCGCTTTCTGTTTCCCAAACGGTCACGAGTTCAATTACGGAGGGAAACATGAGACCCAAAGTCGACAAACAAATGGCGCCGACCAGCGAAATGAACGGTCCCAAATGGGGTATCGCGATCGCCATACTCACTGTAAAAATAACCATGGCGGTGCGAACAAAGTATTCAGCCGCGAGCTTACGTGAACCAAAGTTGTGCTTGATGTTTTTCCAGATAATGTCCATTGGCACGTAGAACTGGAGACCGTAGGTGAGGAAGATCGCGAGGGCGATCATTAATTTTACCATTTGTGCAGCGATATCATTCGCATTTAGATTTAACGTGATGGAACCTTGGGTTTCTTCACCATACTTCAAGTAACCGAAGAAGCCGACCATGCTGTAGAGCAAGACGACGAAAGCCATTCCAAAATTCAACACTCCTGGACAGCCGATGAAGTGGGTTGGGGTTTTCATGTTGTTCTCCAAAGGCATTACCTGAAGAATAATGATCTTCGTTAGTGAAAGGACTACTTTAAAAAGAGTATCTATGGTACAAGTACCAGCTACACGGAGAAAAATTTTTAACTAAAATAACATGGACATCGTACATTAGAAGTATGAATTGTATTCACTCAATATCAGCTAATGATCTCTATCCAAAAAATAGCTCTGATCCCAAAATAGCATGATTCATGTTTTGAATGCTTGGAACCTATGCCATTATTTCACAGATTTTATACAATTTCAGTAATATTACTATGATATATGCGCTTAAAATTTCTCTCTGTGTACATTACATTTCACTTGTTTCAAACAGAAATGATTCTTCGGATTAAAAATGATTTTTTCGATACTTACCACACCAATGCCTTCCAAAGCAAAAATGGCAGTTCCGAAGAACAGTGGCATGTTCTTCCAATCAGCAATTTTATGAACAGTATCGACAGATGGCAAGTCACTGAAAATGTAGTAGAATGTGATTCCCATGCCGGTGGCTATGAGGATGTTGGCTACCATGGAAAAAGGTGTCAATAGCTTCAAGTTGCGGATCATACAGAAGGTGATGAGCAGTGGCAAAAGTGCTGCCATGTAGTACCTTTCATCAAGTTCGTATGCGGTGTAGACTTCGAGTACCTGTTTAAGATTTTTCGCTACAAATACCACGTAAACACAGCAGCAACCGATCAAGTCAATCACTAAAAAGCTGTTGATCGTGGCCCTGAAAATACGAAAAGTTATTATTAGAATTTCATTCATTTATTTTTTTATTTATTTATTTACTGATTGACGAAATCTCCCCTTGATTACAGAAGCCATGGTTCTGTTTTTAGATCATCTCGATCATCAATCGGCATGAACAGATTACGAAAGTCTCTCGAAAATCAATAAATATACTTTCATAGTCAAATAATTTCTCTTCTAATTTTTTTTTTTTTTTTCATATAATTAGATAAATTCTTTTACGAAATTCTGATCGAACAATGTTTATATGCAATTTAGGGTCTTGTCCTCTGTTGTTTATTTCCGATTCAAGGACAAACAAAAATACGTCCTAGGAATGTTATTTTGAGATCTAAAATTGTATAAGACGAGGTGCGGATTGTCGAGAATAGTTGTTTGTTTTAGAAAAACTAATATTTTCATTCTGATCAACTGAATCGAAAGTCTTGATACGGACATTGCCAAAAAAGTACTGCTATTAATATCGCCGGATGCAAAACTACGTCTTTCGGATGTTACTGCGAAAGATTTACCGTCCCAAATGTTAACTTGGGTGTCATCGAAATCTCATTCGCTCTGGTACCCGTTTTTCCCCTAAGTCCATTTGGTAGTTTTATTCATTCGAGCCAACTATTACCTCATCGTTCTCGTGACTTCACGCGCTTCGGGAAACATCACGCGGATGAAATGTGGCACGATATTTTTGATCATTTTGTGGCATTTCACGGATTGTGAAACCGCGCTGCTCGCTTTCGTGACATTTTTATTTTATTTTATTTTACTGGATTACGTTTTTATTCTCTAAAATTAAATTTGACAAGTTGCATCAAGGCGTTCGATCAGAGCGAAGAAGAATATTGAGATGTTATTTTTTTTATACCTAACAGTGTTTCTCAATACTCATACAGTTTCACAATAATTAGAATTTAGATGTCATTGAAAAACTTGTTGGAAATATATATATTTATATAGAATATTTATTTCATTTAAATTGCGAATTTAGAGAAGTTAGTGTAGACTGATATCAAATCGTCTTCCTAAGTTTTCAGAAGACCCAGAAAAGTGCGAGATGGTATGGGTTGATGTCGATTGCAAGTTTTTGTCGAGGCTACCGTTGTAATTGTCGAAAGCTAACTTACTTGGCAAGTCTGGCGTATTTTTGCACAGGTTCCGGGCCGACTAGGAAAGCGGCCTCGGCGACCTCGGCGAAGCCCAGACTGGGTGTTTGCGTCCGCCTGCAAAGCACGTGGGCGCATTTGACGAGAATGTGGACGCAGTAGGTGCAGATGAGGCCGATGAAGCAGGTGGCGACCAGGCCGAAGTAGAGGCCGGCGTTCTTGAAGGCGAGAGGCATGGCCAAAATGCCGGAGCCCAGGCTGCCTTTGAGCAGATGAATAAGCGTGTCCATGTCGGAGGTCGGGTGGGCCAGCTTGCGGTGCTCGAACGGGTTGTAGAGGGCCGCTTCCTCGTCGATGGTTCGTTCGACAAGCGGCAAGGTCGAGCCGTTTGTGACCGTAATCGGCACATCATTTTTCTCACACTTGTATCTGGAAATCCGTGCTAATTAGTTTACCATTCTTCGACCCTCTTTCATTAATTGCAATACTCGGATTCTTACAACTAAGACTTAAGAAGGTTCGTTACTTCTAGCGACAAAAGTCTGTCTTCTTTAATCTCCCGAGTCGTATTCGCGAGTTTTAGATCATTCGAATTAGTACATCTGAAAGTGAACTGCAATTCCTGGCGCCACGAAGACACGCGACGCCGATCATTTGAGTTGACCGCCTATTGGTTAGTCAGTGCAATTATATGGGATCATATAGCTTGTCAAATACTATTGTACAACGTTTTCAAAAATCACGGCCATTTTTCGTACGTTTATCAATTATTGCATCCACATACGTCTTCAAAGCTTGTAACTTTTGATTTGCAACTTTGAGATTAGAGTAGCATTGTTAACTTTTGAATGTGAGATCTTTTGAGATATTATTTTAAAATAACAAAGGCTGACTTGATTTTATGCATCAATGAGTATACTGTCCTTGTTTTTGGTATTACAAATGTAATACGCAATTGATACCTTCCATATGATTCCATACAGTAATCACTAGGCGGAAAAAAGAGTTGAAATGATTGTTCAATGATTTTATTTCAACATCAAAATTATCGAAACGTATTGTAGTAGCAAACACAAACGTGATGAATAACTGAACAATATTTGCATAACGGAGGCAAGTGTGAAAAGTCGCGAGCGTTTCCTCGTACAGGTAAAAAGCAAAATGAGCGAGGCAAGAGGTGAATTGAAAATCGCATCGCGTGACACGATACGCTAAGAATTGCAAAGTTGTTCTCATGGCCGAACATGACATTTTTCTTTACATTTTTTTTGTCTTTCGTTCTCTCTTTCTTTTCCTTCTCGTAACGGACTTGAAAAATTTGCATAAGATCTTAATTTAACTAGGGTTGGTATTTTGCGTGCATATGTGTGAGTCTGTGTACTGTAGTAGTGCGTGCAATATAAATACAAGTTATTGTACATCGAGCAATGCGCGTTTCGAATTCTTTTTAGACATGTTTTGGTGTACGTGTGTGTATGTAGAAATATCGTGCGTGTGGATGAGCAAGTGGGTGTTATGCGGTCAAAAGACACGACGGATGAATTCGTTGAAATATAAATAGTGAAAACGAATAAACAAAACACCACGAAAACGGAGAGGAGCAAACGTTGAAAAGTTGTCGAAGAAATGTTGAAGCGATTCTGCAGATTGATTTAATGTATTACATTTGGTTCAAGTCTTTTTGTTGCGAAGCAAACGTTGCATTAATTACAACCTATTAATTGTTGATTCATGTTTCTCAGCAATAATAATAAGAACGTCAAACACGTGGTACTTTAATGACAATCAGTCTAATCTCACTGTCAAAAGACCTTTTTAGTCATTCCGTAGCACTGAGTTATGAATTTATGTACACGGACAGAAATTATGTGGAAATATAAGCGACCGGATATGCAGCCGATACGAAAAAGCAATCTGCAGAGCGCATTCCACAATTTCACGGCTGTCCGTGCGTGCAACAGGTTCTCACACGTTTATTTGTAGAACGTTTCGGCCAACTTGAATAATATCTTTCCTATAAATATAATACAGAAACCGTATCCTGAGATGCCGATTTTTCCACGTCAAAAGCACACGCATTGTCGTGCTTATTTCAGCTTTCTTCAACGCATCCCTTTTGTTTACATTGCAGTTTTCATGTATTTTCTCTCCAATTTTGTTATTTACCGTTGTTTATTGTTTTTCCGCTAATAAAAGTTAACCAGGTTATGTTTGGGATAGTGCAACATTATCTTAATGTTCGCATAACTTGATTTAAACGTTAGATAATCTGCAATGTTTTTCAACTCTTAAACAATTATTTGCGTAGTTTTTGGAAAAAGAGTTTTAAAACCAACGGAAATATGATTGAATGATTTGAGATATCTTTTTAATATTGAAGAGTCAACCAAAAGACACCAAGCGGCGTAATTTGAAATACTTTTGCATTATTGTAGATATTTGACACGGTAAGATAAGTCGTTATCGTTGAGTTTTTTTTCCATACACTTTATCGCGTTCACCGATGTTTTCGCGTAGATAGATTGACATTGCACGAAAAAGAGTCGAGGTAAAAATACGCGTTTTAATATAAGATTTGCACATTTTTACGATGATTACAAGTAAAAATAATCATAATTTCATGAAAATTAATTTCAAAGCGTTACGTTTTTATTTATCAATAAGATGAAATGTTAAAAAGAATTAATAAAAAAGATATACTTATAAAATGAAAGGTTATAATTGTAATGATTGCATTGCAATGTATTCAAAAGGAACGCGCCCGACTGCACAATGAAGCGCGCGTGTCTGATGGTTCCGAGCGCGAATAAGCAAGCACGAAGAATGAATGGTAGTAGATGTATCTGGTTGAGAAAGAAAATGTTTGACTGAGCCGAAACTGGTTGCGTTGAATAAGATGTTAAGGAGAAAAGAATGTTGTTTCTTTGCTTGTATCTTTCTTTCTTTTTTCAACATCTTCTTTTTTTCATTAAGTCGTTCTTTTTTGGCATTTCTTAAAAAAAAAAAAAAAAAAATTCTATCTTCCTTTCAATCTTCAATCTTCCTTTTGACCTTTCGATAACCGATTGAGACAAAGTAAAATAAAGTACCCCAGTTGAAAAAAACTACGAAATACCACTGATAGGACCATTTCACCTGCGTCTTTGTCCACTTGTGCTTTTGCTATCAACTCGTTCACTCGTGGAATGATTTTCGGAAGATGAAAACAAATTGATGTAAAAACATCCGTGCGCCCGGAAAAATCGAAGAAGTCAAATCAACTGAATATTCGGTTGAAGTAGGTAATTAACTAAACAATCAGTTAATTTTACTGAAAATCCGTCGACTGCGCTGATTTTCAGTTAAATTTACTGAGTTTTTCAGTTGTACCAACAGAAAATCTGCAGTTGTGACCGGGTAACAACTGATACTGGATAAAATTTTTCTCAGTGTGTCTTTACATCAATTTATATAAATCATCAATTCAAACGGATTTAGATACTCCAGTAACAATCATTTCTATCTACGTTGTTGGAAATCTAACTGATCAATCTATTTGCTGGACGTTAAGAGAAACTTTATCGTAGACGATGAACGCAGAACAACCTTTACAAAGACCTTATACACAAAAACTGCTCAGCGAAATTCTCAATAGAAATCTTAAATTCAAAGTGACAACAGTGTGTCGTACCACGTGGACATGTTATGTTACATCTACTGTTGCCATATTTCGAGTTTAAGGATTTCCTCAAGAATTTCAGTCAAGGATTTTTGAGCATAGGTCCACAAGGCTGGTCATTGTATGATATTCTTCAGTCGACGCTACAGTTTACCATTCGTTATCGACTTTTAATGAAATTCGGCAACCCTGTAATGAACCACTAAAAATTGCGAAGATGATAATTTTACGCAAGAAATGAAAACTGCATAGTGAAATTTGCAGCATTTCATTTTGATCGTAGTAAATTTCGCTCTCAACGGAACTGCTCCTTTACTCAGTATTATATTTTACAAAGTCTGCCAGTCTTGCCAGATTTCATTTGTAATTGGAAATGTATTGTGACTGCAAGAAAAGTCCCACGTTTTCATCGACCAAAAGTCTACGAAAACGATTGCACGAATTGAAAAGCAAAAGGCACCCGGACGCGTGCGAAATTGGTCCCACGTTTGCCTGCCAGTTGATTGCAACTGGGACGCTCGTAAATTGCAATTTATAAAGAATTAAAATCGTAAAGCTAGGTGTGTAGGTACCCGTTGAGGTGACGGTAGTTTCTCTCCTTAGCTGTGTGGCGAGCTTTCCCGACAGAAAGCTCGTGGTTAGTGTGTCACGGGTAACACGTGACGACAACACAGCGGTTTTCACGCGTTTGTGTCACGCGCGGGTCTGGCTTAGAGGCAGCTGCAACCACCGCACTGCATCACCGACGCCCCAGCGCCACGACGCAGTACGACGACTAACAAGCCGTGCTTAATCTAATCATTGCACTTGACAAAAAGGGTTACAAAACATTTCATCAAACGATCATTATTAGCAATCTCCTCGCCTGTTCTCGACCTTTTTTTTTATAATTTTTCAATCTTTCTTTTTTGCTCTTTTCTACGTTAGCGTTTTGCGTTCTTATCTTGTTTACTCGTCGTTTTCTTGCTCCCTGTTTCGCCGAACCATCTTTGTTTCTTTTTTCTCTCTTATCAACGTCGTCAAATTCAAACGAACACGTCCTGTACAAAGTTTCGCGCTCGCCCCGCAAAGATCTACAAATGATTGTTGAAGAAAGTTTTTTTTTTTTTTTTTTTAAATACAGTAAATAAAGGTATTTTGGTTGTTCTGTGCTGTGAAAAAAACGTCGACTGAGGGTTCGTCTTGTTTATAGAGTCGTGAAATTTTGTTCAATTTATAACTTTTAAGGTAGAACTAGCGCGAGGGAGAGTTCTATTAGGGTATGAATAAAATAGTCTTTTCCTGCTGCGTGCGTTAAAAGTGGTAATCACTGTGCTTGTTTCACTCGAAAGTTAACGATTTTATGTTATTCGATGATGACGTCAATCACAAAAAAAGGGTCAAAAATTTAGTGTTAATCAAAGAATAATTCTTTTGGAAACAATATAGAGAAAAATTAATCTTTAATTTTTCTGAAAAAAAATTCTTGATCGTTAATTGACGATTACTTTAAAGTTGCACTAAAAGTACCGTTTTTTATTCTAGTTGCAAAAACACATGATTACATAGTATTAATGCTTTTATTATTATTAAATTTATTTTTGATTAACTTAATCACAGTTGAAAATGTAATTTTTTAATTTAATTTAATTTAATTCCTCACTTAATACTTTTGCCTTCTTATCTCAAAGAACTAAGAATAATTAATGATTGAAAATTTTAGAAAATTTTATTATTTCAATCAAAGTGATTTAGGATGAAAATAGCTACAGTTTACTATAGCATTTAACACAGAACGTACTAAAACAAAATTTCACTCTTTGAAAATGATTCTTTAATAAATCTTTTAAATTCAATAACTTTTATTTATGTATAATATATTTCTATTCGTTAATTTATATAATTATAAATGTATGAAAATAACATTTAATAATACTATGCACATTTTTTTTATCAATGTTTTTCATTGTAATTTTTTTTTATCGGAACTTAAATTTATGAATAATATTAAAGAAATACAATAATAAACCAGATACCGAAGTTAGTTCGTAAAAAAAAAGAACAAAAGTATAAAATACCGATGTGAACATTAATTCATGTCAACATACTTATGAAAAGAAAATATTATCGTATTGCATAAATACAACACTTTGCGTTATACTGATATTATTATTTTTAAATTTCATCGAGTCATTCTCCATATTTATTATTTAAAATTCGCAGTATAAAACTCATCTTTGAATTCAGTCGACGTTTTTCCCATGTTGCTTTTCGATTTTTCGTTTTCAAATACCTTGTTGTTCAATACCTTTTTTAAATGTTTAAAAAAAGCAACAGATATGATAATTGTGGAAATACCAAATACAAATTGCGTTGCTTTTTTATTGACCAGTTGTTTCAAATTAATATTTAACAAACAATCTTATGAATTCTAAATTTAATTTCATTTTCTCAACTAATTATTTAAAACTTGCAAACTCATACTGAATAATAAATAAATAATTAATTAAAAAAAAGGTGCTTCGAACTATTGTGGTCATTTCAACAAGTTCTTTTTAACGAGCAATTATTTTTTATTAGTCGCACATTATTATCAGCGTTATTGTTATCATTATGTCGATCTTTGCATTTGAATAATTGCAATTTTGTTTCAGTAACAACGTATTGTTTTACATCGTATTTATAGAACATCTGAGTTTTGGCGTATTGTTTTCATTCTAATTTTTCATCGCAAACAAAAGGCTTTTTCACATTTGTGCCTTTTAGCATTACAATTTTATGATAATACTTCATTCAACTCGTTAGTTTTTTTTTCGATTTTTCAACGCAAAAAACTGTATATTCAATTTGTATTATTCGCAAATCATTTCATTTTGTAAAATAATTATTGAATTAAAAAGAAAAATTAATAAAAATACCAGCCAAGGAAATGTTTGGGTAAAAAAGGAAATTTTACGTAAAAATGAAAATTGAAAAAGTTGAACTTATTACATTTATAAAAACACTTATGTAAAACTAGTTTTGATAAAAGGTGTATTGAAAATTACAATGATCAATACGCCGAGTGTCAAAATTTCATCCGAGACCGTCCCACGTCACCGTCTTCGCGTTTCATTCGTCAATTTTTACTTTTTTTTTTTTTTTTTTTTTCGCAGAGCCCGTTTTTTCCGCGAGCTCGGAATTTTATATTGCCGAACCGATAATATGCATGTCTGGAATCATATAAATGCACATATTATACAATAAAAAACAAAATGCTCTATTTGTTAACACTGAAACGGATTTGGTTTCCCGCATACCGCGTGACCTGGACTTGTGGCATTTTGCGAACAAACCTGATCCTTCATTTTATTTCGATTTCATTTCTTAGATGCGAAATAACTGCCTTTTCAAAACGTAGTCGGATTAATAACATTGTGAAATAACATTTGATGAAACAATTGTAGTAAAATATATTTTCAATAGAATTTTTACATCCTTTAATCATTACGAAAAAAATTGAATTTAATTCTTTTCAGGAATCATGCATTTTAAATTTTAATGGGTTTTAATGTTACTTTTTTTACTGATAACAATTGAAATTAAATAAAATTTACAATAAAAAGTAGACCCGACAGAAGATGATTGATTAAAGTCGGAAAAAGTTGGAAATTAAAAAAAAAAAAAAAGGGGGGAGAAATGATGAAGAAAAGAATTTTATTTGTCCTCGAAACCTCAAATGACTGAGTTTTAATAGTATTTCAATTTCATATTAAATTGCACAAAAACAACGTGCGGTAAAACAAAGCGAGGCATGATTTGCGGGCTCACAAAGCCAATCAACGAAAGCTTGAACATCGCGCAAATGTTTTTGAAATGCACATGAAATCGCGCGTGGAATGCGCATGAAAGCATAAATTGAGCTTGACCTGGATTGCTGGTAAGTCGAATTTTGATTCTTCAAATTTTGTAAATATTATTAACATTAATCTTAAATTTTAATTTTATTTAATCAAAAATTATAGAAGAACTACAAAATTGCTTCTATAAATCGAGAAAAAATACGCAAATTCTAATTTAATTATTCTAATTTAATTATTCTTTAATTATTTTATTTAATTATTCATCGAAAAGAATCAGATAAAACAAGTAAATGAAAATTCATGACGTGATAAAAATTGGTAGGAAAATTGATTCGCTTCTTAGATTTGGTGGTAGAATTTGAAGTACCTGAGATGGTAACCAAACATGTTCAAATTTAGCAATTCTATTACAAAAGCATAACCAAATTATTTTACCCTATAAATATATTAAATAATAAAATAAATTATGTCTAAAATTTAATCTGAATAAAATCATGAAAAAAACTCATCACATTTTATGGTAGTATCTTGCGAAACATCCGGTTTGAATAGGCGAAACACAAATGTGAAACCGGAAATGTGCCATAAAATGTCTGCAAAGCTGAAATCCATCGGGGATTTGAAGTTTTTATCTTTCCTGGAGCAAAGATCACAATTTTAGGCCTAAAAATTCATAATGCAATCAGTGATTTGTTTTCAGACTTAATTTATAGAAATTGACAGAACTGAACCTGAATCTCCTTATCGAGGTTTTAGAAAAAAAAAAAAAGGTTATGCAAAGTTAACGTCGATTTCTACCACGATATTAAAAATGTAGGGATAAAGAAAATAAGAATTAATTATTAGACCCTTGTAAAATGATCTCTTATTCTCTATATTGAATATTGCCGGAGAAATTCCATAATTCTCTTAAAAAAGTGAACTTTTTTTTTTTACAAAAAACGGAGTTGTTTAAATTGAACGAATTAATTTCTTCAATGAATAAGATTATTTCGAAGAAAACGGTGATAAGTTCAACAACGATAAAACAGGAAACTGAGAAGATAAATTACCAAAATCAAAATTGGAAACATTCGTTAGAAGGAATGTAACGAAATTAAAAAGGAAATGACCGGAGTCTAGCCAATCTTGTAAAAGTTACTACAATCGATGAAGTAGGCCAAAAACCTAATAGAAACAAATATCATCATATTTTTATTCGAAAATTCTCTAGTTGACTAAATAGCTTACGACTGTCCGACAAAAAAGGATATTGTGAAATCTATATTGAAAAACGTAATTAGAGGTACTAAAGGTTAGTCAAAAATGTCTAACGATCGTTAAAATAGAATACGGAGATAACTACCCTAACAAACTCGGCTTTAAAGACGTTTCTGAAAGATGTTGAATATGACATTGGTGGATTGTTAAAAACCTAGATAATAATTTGAGCAATAGAGATTGATTTGAAGGTACTTTGATCTGCGATGTTATTGGAATACCAGGGAATAAGTGAAAAATCTATTGGATTAGCCAGTGGAAGTTCCAAAAGGTATTGAATTTTGAGCCGTTGGGTGTGTGCGCGGGGCAACTCAACACCAAGAATCCGATCCGCGGCGATAAAAATATGGTTTATTAATAAAATTATTGCGATAAGAGCGTGATTTTTACGGAGACGGAGAGCCTGGGATCGAGTGCAACAGGCTTCCCTTTCTCCGGATGAAAGGCAGCAAATGTGAGCCGGTCGGTTGTCCGCGCTGTCATTATTGGATATCATTATTGGACGACTTGGATACTTGGACTTGGATTTTGCCACGTCAGGTCCTAGATGATCAAGCGGTATGCGTTCAACTTGTTTTCTTTGAAACTTGTTTTTTCTTTTTCTTTTGTAATGAAAGAAATAGGGAAAATGAGTAGACATACGAAGTGATGCACAAATCATGATCCTTCGGGAGTCACTCACGTTTGCTCGAGCATTGTACTATTTCGACTTGGCAAAAAAGTAATGGTGATGACAGGTCGTAGTGATTCGACTACCGTTGACCGTTCGTTCGGGACGTTATCGGTAGAGGATGAATACTTACTTGATTAAAACCATGTCTGACAGTTCTGATTTCACACCTTGCTTCGCGGGATCGATCGCTGCTATCATCGTTCGCATGGGTGTTTTCTGTAACAATTACAACAGTCATTTTTAAACTAAATGAAGAAAAGATTATATTAAAAAATTATTACTATTATTATTATTATTATTATTATTATTATTATTATTATTATTATTATTATTATTATGCCTATTGTTATGTTGAGAAATATTAGCAATGATTAAACATTTATGATTATACCCCCCAATTATAATTATATATAGAATTTCATTCAACTGTATTAATTGAATTACAAAAAGGTCGTTCTCTTCCACATTTAAGGAAAGAAATTAATCGGTATACCATCACCGAATTGAAAAAAAAAAAAAAAGTAATTAAAGGTGGAAGCATTCCACTAAAATATCTCATGGGTAATTCGTCGAGCTGCACCATGAATAGATGGTTCAAAACGATGAAAAAGTTACACAGAAAAATATCATACAAGCCACTATATTTTCTTAAATGGTATAATTGGTTGCATTGTCCTTGTAATAACGGTGGTGACAATCTCTCGAAATTTCTTCGAGACTTATCATAATTTATGGTGGCGTTCATGGAACTGCGTGGAATCATCTCGACGCGTCCAGGGCCGTATAAATAACTTGTTGTACGTGGGACTAAGCCCCACCTGTAACATTATCCTGACCCTTTCACAAAGTTCGCTGTACACATTTTTTTGACATGCTACTAAAGTCTTCTTTTTTTTTTTAATGCCAAACAGAGTTTTTTTTATTATTTGCATAAGTCATAATATTCAAGTATTTTAAATTAAAACATTTTTTTCCTTTATTCATTTTTTAGATACAATTACATATACATCTATTGATAAAAATTTATATATATGCATATTTTTTATACACATAATTTACATACCAGTGCAATTCAAATTACACATTTTTAATTGAAGTTAAAATTAATTTTCTTTATCGTTCTTTTGGTTATTTATTTTGATGCGGTCCTGGGCGTTCTCCTAATTTAGACTTCTCATTATTTGATTGCTACCGTAAAATAAAGTCTACTGCCATGATTTATTTTTGATTTTATTTTTTTATGGTAAATAAATAATTTTGATAATACTATATAAAAGTTTCAAATTTTACACGTAAGTCGCAAATATCAATTTCGGGTTTTTTTTTTAATTTACTTCTGCCAGCGAATTCGAATAATGGCCAATAAATCGTATGTTTAGAAAAAAAGAGTACAGTAACCTACAGCAATTTGGTTTAGATTTATTCAGTTTAAAATCTACGAATTGAAAAAAAAGAGAAATAATAAATGCAAAGGTCACCACGAATAACTTTTATTTTTATTCAAACTCAATAAGCCGCGTTTTACGAAAGATCGTATTCAATTTGTGGCGGTTTCTGACCTTGCTCGATCGTTTGACCTACATTGAGGTTACGATTAAGTCACGTTGAAAGTTCGAGTGACTGAAAATTATGTTAATCAATGCAATATAAGAAAGATCAGAAAATTGACGGCAGGAAATTGGAACGTTTATGAATCAATTAGCGGCGAGTGCTTAGGCGGTCAAAATTTATTGGCGGTTTTATAAGCGACTGTCATGGCAGTCGTGAAAGGGATACTCCCATACTTAACATCGATGCCCCAGACGAAGACTAGGCTATCTCAAATTTCGGTTGAAGACTATGCCATCTCAAAATTTTACATTTTTTTTTAAATAGGAAATTTTGAAATGGCATAGTCTTCGAGCAAAATTTGAGATAGCCTAGTCTTCGTCTGGGGTGTCGATATTGAAAATGCGAACATTTACCGTGCTATTCGTGGTTACTTTTTCAAACTCATCACATTGTCAGCTCAACGGCTGCATTTAATATTACGGAAATTTAAAATACCAGAAATGTTGAAATAAAAAGAACGGAAAATTGAAAGCGCTAAACGGCTGTAAATTGAAATGATTGACGAATGATTTTAACCGAATGAGCAGCGTACTACTGAAATTAAATGTTGCCTCGAAGGACCACTGCTGCCGGTTAAAGATGACCGTCGGCAAAGAGTATGGGTCAAAGTTGTTGGATCGAAATTGGTCAGCGGTATCGGATTGCGTATGAAAATAGGAATTATGACGCATGACAATGGCCAGACGGTGGGTGCTCGACCTACGACGCGTCGGCAGAGAATCGCATTGCATCGGCTGCCAAACTGGACCGCCCACTCGGGCCGTTCCGAATCGAACGGCCCGAGTGGGCCGAAGATTGTTGCCTTTAAAACGCGAGCCGCACGTGCTCGGCCTGCCAAATCGCCACTATATTCAATGCCCGTTCCAACCGATTCATTTGTCTCGAGCCGATTTCTTTATTCGTTAATTCTGCACTTTTCCTTATCCGATGCTCCTAATCAACTTGAATTTGCCGCACGAGTGGCGGCAAATTCAAAATTCCAAACTACACGACGTGTCCAAATGAACATTTCGTGTAGAAACAGCGACAATTTTGAATCGCCGGCAACGGGAAAACACGAACGATGAAATATTCAACGTTTGAAATAAATGACTATAGCAATCACGGAAATTCATATTAATAATTATTTCTAATCTCTTAACTATTGTCGTTAGTTGATTTGTGCAAAAAAGGTAGAAAACAAATTAAAAAGGTAGATATTCAAATGAGTTAAGAAATTAACATCAACTGAAAAACCAATGCAGATAAATCGTTACGTGGTGAAAAGATTTGAAATTTTAGTTGAGAAAAATATTCCACTAAGAGAGGAGAAAAAGGCGCGTATAGGACTATGTAAAAATACATTTCGGCACAAACAACGCAGTGGTCTGGTAAATTTTGGCTTAAACCCTTATTTACCGAAAACAAGCAGTTAATGACACGTCGCCGATTGAAAACACGATTATCAGATTTCTCACGAGACGCTCTTATTCGAAGCCAAACTTCAGCAATGATTCGATTAATTAAACGAGAGACCTGTCTCGGTTTCTTCGCAGTAAACTCAAAACGGAGATACAAAAGTGCGATAAAATAAACGCGATGAGAAAGACTTCTATTTTTGTTTGGTTTCTTAATCACCGGACACTTTTATATCCACAGAAATAGAAGACGAAAATTTCATATATATATATATATATATATACACACGTACATAATAATAAGAGGAAAAAGGAAAAAACGTAGCGATTTCGATTACAGTCGACATTTGTCGTGTCATGATGATTAATCGTGCGAATTGACAAATGAGACCGGTGGACTTGTGAAAATATTCCTCGAATATGTAAATAGTTACAACTTGGCCTGTGGCGCTACCGTTACATTACGTATATACATACATATATATATTTTTTTGCTATTCATGCAAATCGATTCAAAACATTTTGTAATTCTTTTTCTTTTTCTTTCAAACTAAACGCATTCATCTACGCACATTCTAGAATTAAAATCAGTTTTCGACTTTTTCACATTAGAAATGACGAAAGCTGAAAGAAAGTGGCAAGGTCGTGCAAGATTTTCACAGGAGTTTTCGAAACAAGACGAAAACCGAAGCGGGTCGAATTACGGTGTTTACGCAATGAATAGTCAACAGGTCGATCAATTATGCTTGTCGATTCGGACGAAATGTATAATTCATTGGTTCGTTTCATTCGAACAACGTTTCGACGCGCACGTGCTCCTTTGACTTCAACGTCAAGCAGTTTTTGGTCTTTGACAAATGCTTGCGGTGATTTGTAAATTAGCCGAACTGATCTAATGATATACGTTGAAGAAAATCAATGTTCAATGTTGACTATACCTTTCAAACGCGTTTCGATAAAGTCTCAATTAAACATTGGTGTCAAATTTAACGTGCCTGATTTAACGTTGTTTATATTCGTAAAGATTTTTAAATAAATTTAATAATGATTATTGAGTAAATGTTAATGCTTTTTATTTCAGATAAGCATTACGTATTAATAAATTGCAGTTTTTATAGTTATAAATTATACAAATATTTAAGAATGTGTTAATAAAATGTCAAATATAAGGTGAATGTCCTCGTTTCTGGTCATGCGTCTGTTAGTGACCGCTTTCAAGTTTATTAAACTATAAACAAGGCCGCTGATTTTGTTGCATTAGAACGTATGAAATGCTTTCACAATTTTCAATACGTTCAATTTATCAATAACAAATTTGATTAAAAATGAGCGGGGGCATGACTTTTGAAAAGTACACAATTTAGGACATTCACCTTTCAAGGTAAAGTCATTTATTAAGCTCGGAATGATTAAGTAATGAATTCTCGTTCGATAATGATTAAATTATCGAAACGATCGGAAAAGGTATAATGGAAACACAACGACAATTTTAGCCAAGAGGAACGTAGAGAGAAATATGTCAAATGAAAAAGAAATGTTGATTTAATCGACGGCGTGTGACAGTGATCGTGTCAAACATTGTACGCCGCTTGACTAATGTCAAAGTTGTTTACACATTTTTCCGAATGTACGCATACATACAAGGCGATCGCATTTCTCGAAATTTCAACCTTTTGGTAAACAGAAGCTTGGCTGTTTCTTGCCTTCGTTTCAATGTTCGACAATTTATTTTGCAACTCATAACGAACATCAAATTCCTGCATTGAATTTTCACATAACTGCCCGGAACACACCGTCAAAACTGGCGTTTGTTTCAATCGAATGCAGTAACTTACAGAACATCTTCACAGTATTTTCAACTTAATTTTACGGTACCTCGTATTAGACCACGTATAAATGCGTAGAATATGAAAAAGCCACGCACCAATTTATGGAACACACATTCAAAGTTATAAAATACATTCAGGTTTATGAAACACGTGTAAAGTTTATTCAGGTTTATGGAACACGTATTTCATCGAATACGTGTTGAAATGTATGGATCAAACACGCACATTTATGAGACACTGAAACTCACGAAACATATACAAATGGAAATTTTATCAGCTAGACGTACATTTATGAAACTCATACACACCGATGGGACACGTATAGGATTATGGACCACATGGTTTTGATCTTCACCAAGCGAACAAAAAGATACGAAATTGATCCCAATCTAGACCCGCGGATTTCAATAACAAAAGAAAACAAAAAACAATCACACATTGAATCACGCCGGACAATTGGCCAATCGTCCAATTGCACGACCGTTGAAAGCGAAAGACTGGCAAAAAAACTACCGTGTTGTTGTCAGCAGCGAGCGCGGTGAGAGCGTTCATTTCGACCCCGTGAAGACTGTCGTCTTTGTTGCGTCCGGTCATCTTACCAATACACTTCCGGATTTCGCGAACCAAGTGGTCTAATTCGACGGAGGGAGTGGGGAAAAAAACGTCAAATACTAAAAGTACTAGTAAGTTAAAAGAATGATAGTAGAAATGAAAAAGTAAGCCCGGAGGGGGATGCAGTTGAAAAAGTTTGGGGGCGCCAAGGTGCTGGAGGTCGCGCGAGTTGCCGCGCGCGAATTCGTCGGTGCGCTCGATGGCGAACGACTGCGCGGCCGAAAAGTCGGCGCGCCGCGGCGACGAGGCTAAATAGCGCGGCGCCGCAGACCCGACGCGACGCAGAAAAGCGCGGACCGCTGCCAAAACAGCCCGCGTACGGGCTCGGGCCAACTCGCCTGCGGGGCCGAGGCGCGCCGCTTGAACTTCAACTTGATCCGGGGTGGGGGTGTGACATTTGTGCTGGTCGCGCATTTGGACGACTTTTGCCGAAATCGTCGCAAACGCACTTTCAATAATTTATCATTTTCATTGATTATCCGGTTAAAAGGATTTTGAAGAAAACAAAAACTTGCTTTTTACGCTAGGGCATAAAAGCACGACTTTTCGCCTCGAGGCCAAAAGTAAAATCGATAGTTTTGTACTTGGCTTTCTACTTGGCTATTTTATTTCAGTTGCAGTCCGAGAGTTGTGTGTTTACGCGCGTGAGGCCAAGTGTGGCGAGGGGGAAGGGGCGCGAGCGAGCTCAACGTACCAGTTTTTACGGGATCCGGGGGTTCGTTCAAGGTCGGCCTTAGAAATGGGTTATTGGAGTAAGTTGTCGGGCTTTCGGACGAGAGGTCGACGATTTCGATGCTCTATTTTCGGTTGAAAACAATCAACGTCGAAATAGACCTCTACTTTCGCAATATCGACTGATAAGACAATTTATCAAACAGTTTATTAATCGTCGCGGAGACGACTATTTCACGTTTTTTCCACCATTTCTTGAGTCAGAGATTATAAATGTCAGTTAAGAGGATGACGTGTTTTACAATACCGACATTTATTATTAAATAATGTAATAACTGAAATAGATACGAAATGAAGAGAATAGAGTAATTTTGTTTTATGATTATGATAGTTTAATGAGCGATTTTGTATTTTTCCCATATTCATCTTATGTTAATCTAAAATTAATAAATTATTATAATACACTATTCGTGTCTTTTCTTTTGTTACACAAAGTGTCTCAGACGGCAATCGTGAATGAATAATATTCGTTATGTCAACATTCAAGACAAAAATATCAGAAAACGAATGAAGAAACTTAAAAATCTTATCACTTTATTGAAAAAAAGACCGATAAACGAATCGATGAATCAAATAGATTACGGGCGTTGCATAATTCCATTCAATTGGCGACTTGATAAAAACCGTCGAACCGTTTTGCGCTCGCGCGCAACGGCGTTTCGTAAATGACACTTTGTTTCTGTCGATCCAATGTAAAAATGTTAAACCACGCACGGACGCGACTCGGGCTTCATCATTTACAATTCAACGAGGGACTTTATGTTTATCAAAATGCACGGAGATTGTCCGGTTATGCAACTCAACAATCAAATTTAAATACACGGGAAATGGCTTTTTATTACACTGCGCCAATCCACGATAACATTTTCCATTTTTGCCGGAAAATTAAAATTTATTTATACCGTTCTTTCATTGTCTTTTTCATATTTATTATTACCATTTTGACTCATTATCATTGTTATTATGAAAAACTTTCAACATTTCGAAATAAACTTTTGCTTTTAAATAAGTATTATTATTTGTTTGAAAATATGTTTTCGTGAATGAAGTTTGAGATATTTTTGAAAATATTTTCAATTTCGTAATTAACTTTGCAATCAGTACAAACAAGATGAATCAACCGAAACATTTTTAACTGGACACAATAACAACGACGAGTAAATTTTCATCGACTCGGTTTATTACAGTTTGATAATCTAGAAAAAAAAAAAAAAAAAAAAAAAAAATGAAAAAGGAAAAAACATAAATAAAAAGAAGAAAACTTGGGAACGATGTGCAATTAATTTGTCGTCACGAAAAAATGAAACTTTGAACCTGACCCTTATACTGACTCGGCTCCGCCGCTGACACTTAGTAGACAGATAACATTGGCACTCTAGCCGCTAGTAAAAAAATTAGAAATACATGCGCATGAGTCTACCACACATATGCTACACGTGATACTACTTACACGGTCATCATGTGCATAATCGTCT